>VZTB01000319.1:235259-538122 GCA_013397245.1 Thryothorus ludovicianus | reverse complement strand
GGGGGAGCTGCGGGGTGAAGCCAGAGGCGGGAACCCTGTTGCTCGCGGGGCCGCGCTCGCTGTTTTGCGGGTGCGGAAGGGAGCAGCGGCCATGGACGCCGCAGGTGGCAGAGGGGCGCGGGCCAGGCGGGGGACGCGTCCCGCAGCTCCGCGGAGCCGGGGCGCGGAGAAGGGCGCAGCCCGAAGCCCCTCGCGGGGCCGCGTCACGGNGCCAGCAGGCCCGGAGGCGGACGGTGCAGAGGCGCTCCCCGCCCCGCGGAGCAGGGCCCCGGCCGCCAGAACCCCCGTGGCCCCGCGGAGTGTCGCGGCCGTGCCCGACGGGGCGGTCGGTGTCCCCGCCCGTCGCCCCCCGCCGGCGGCGGACGCCTTGCGGCTCCGGGAGGTGCTGTCGCGGCTCAGCCTGGGGCGCGAAGACGTGTCCGAGGCGGCGACGCTGGTGAACAAGGTGGTCTCGCACCTGCACCAGGCCATCCGCGGCAAGGACAGCTGCTTCAGCTCCATGGAGCGGGAGAGCGCCGGCAGCTACTACGAGCGCGTCAAGGTGGGTGCGCGGCGGCGGCGGCGGCAGGGGACGGGCGGCTCGCACGGGCCGGCTGCGCCAGAGCTGCTCTTAGCAGAGCTGCTCTTAGCTGGCCCTTCCCGACGAGTTAAAATGAAGGATGGCTTAGTGAAGTCATCACAATGCATTGTAAAATGATCAGTAGCTGGAAGGTGTTACGCACATTCAGTCAGAGACGCTACCTGAACGGGACTCCCTTTCAAGCTGCAGCAAGCCCTGCCGGTGAGCCCGGTCTAACACGATCAGTCAGGTGTAGCAGGGCACGAGAAGCCCTGGGCCAGGTTTTAGTTCATAGGTTTTCCAAAAAGCAGGAGTTACGGATACAAATTGAAAGAAGGAAAATTTAGATTGGATATTAGAAAGATTTTTTTTCTGTGAGGGTGGTGGAACACTGGTACAGGGTGCCTGAGGAGACTGTGGATGCTCCAAACCTGGCAGTGTTCAAGGCCAGGTTGGATAAGGCCTTGGGCAACCTGGTCGAGTGGGAGGTATCCCTGCGTGTGGCAGGGTGGGTCAGGACTAGCTAGATCTCTAAGATCCATTCCAACTCCTTCACCTTTTTTCCTGGTTCTAGCAGACTGAAAGAAGGTGAAATATGGAGACATTTTTTTTCTGTCTAAAACCAGCTTCAGACGTAGCAATGCATTTTTTTTCCTCACAATTGAGTCCAATGCGCAAAAGGATGACTGAGTACAACATTTATGCATTAATTATTCAAAAAAGTTCAAGAATCTTAAAACTGTCTTAAAAAATTAATAAGTTGGAGAGCTGGGAAGTGAGCTGTAAATTGTTGTTTTCCACCCCAATGCACAGTAATGCACACCACAGAAATAAGCTCATATTTCACATCAGATTAGTACACCAAGGCAGATAAAACCACAACTGGTACAAAAATCTCAGGAGAATGAAACCTGAGTTTCACATTGACTACTGTATTCTCATATTTGCAGATATCTGAACCAAATGAGTTTGACATCATGCTTGTAATGCCTGTTCCAAGGATTCAGCTGGAGGAGTCTGATGACACTGGAGCATATTATTATGTATCATTCAAAAGAAATCCAAAAGAAAAGGGTTGGTCAAAGTTTTTGGAGGAAGATGGAAAATTATCAGCCTTTAAAATGCTTCAAGCACTAAGAGAAATTATTAAACAGGAAGTAAAAAACATTAAAGGTTAGTACTTGAGAGAATAAGTTTCAACAGGAAGTGGAAGTGGTAAAAATCCACTTACATTGTGCATATGTGTTGCCCCAGTGTTAAGAAGATACATTTTCCTGCCAGTCCTCTGTCTCTGTGCCAACGGAGCTGTAACCCCTCCTGTCCCCAGTATCTCAGGCTGGCTCCTGTGTTAAGAATCACAAATACATCATAGATAACTTGTTATGTTATTAGCTCCACTGTGCAAATTTCCTGTATAAAAATAATAGACATTAAGGGCTCTGTTGCATGCTTGGTATTTCCTACATGACCTATACATCTTGTATCTATCTGGAGTATACAAAAAGCCATTTGCTGAACTGGTAGAAAAACAAAGAGCTTTCTTCTATACTGTACCTAATATTTTTATTGATCATTACAGAAACTGTATTCCAGTTATTTTTATAATAGTATTAAATATATATAACACATGTACTGTATTATATAATTATTTTAAAATAACCCCAGTTTGGGTTATTTTTTTCCTCAAACCTTCAGAAACATTGTGGCCAGATGTGCTTCACTGTGTGTTTTCAACAGGGGAGCACTGAATGAAAGGGAGCAACAATGAAACACATTACTATATTTTTAATTCTTAGACAGTAAATCAAGCAAACAGTAGTGTTTCCCATTTCATAGAACTCATCAACAGGCCTTCTCACTATTTCAACATCCTGCAGGATAAAGAACCAGGGACTGAACTCAGGTAACATTCTTAAAAAAAAAAAAAAAAATCTAACTAATCTATCTATCTAACATGAAATATTTTCTTTGTTACTAGATGTTGAAGTCACTGTGGCAAGGAAAAAGGCTGGAAGCCCTGCAATAACTCTTCAGATCAAAAATCCTCCATCAGAAATATCAGTGGACATCATCTTGACTTTGGAGGCTCACCAGAGCTGGCCCCTCAGCACACGGGGCGGCCTCAAAATTGAACAGTGGCTGGGAACAAAAGCCAGGAGGAATTACAGATTTAAATCACTTTATTTAGTAGCCAAGCAAAACAAAAGAGAAAAAGTTCTAAGAGGTACCTCAAATATGGACAATAATAAGTTATATCTTCTCTACAACTTGATCACTTACAAGTGCTATAGAAAGGGTATCCAGATCATGTTCAGTATTCTGCCTTCAAGACACCTCATCCTGGATATATCCAGCTCAGACAACTGAATCCCTCTTTAAAGCATCAGATTTGTGGTACTGCTTGTCCTGTACTGAAAAGTAAATACAAACCCACTCTGCCAGGCTGTGCACTAAGCATTACTAAGAGCATTATATTAAATCCACTCCAGCCAGACGTGTGGATATGAGCCTCCCCATGTGCTAGCACTGTACTTAACAGCAGCTTGCACTCTCTTGTAAGGAAATTAGAAGTTGCTAAAAATGCAGAGAACACTCCCGTACATGGGACTGCATCCACAAATCAGATACTTCTGCAGGAAGCAAACTGTTTTCTATCAAGACACATTACTTCTCACTCAACTCTGCTATGGCTATATTTTTTCCTCCAGACCACTGTCACATCAAGCCTCCATTAGTTTGCAGAAACATTCTGACTTGTCAATGCATTATGGTAACTGATGATTCCAGCCAAAAGATTTCAAGCCTTCTGGTACCTTTTTAAATAGCATGCCCATGTTATCAAAGCCCAGTACAGCAGTACTGATTTATTTGGCAATTTCTTCCTGTGCAAATTAAATGCAAGGAGTAACTGAGCCGAAGAGGCAAGGGAAACAGTGTAATTCATGAAAATAAGACAAAAGTGATTGCTGGTGTTAGAAACAGGGCACTGAACTATATTAGCAATTATTTTCAGAAGCATGAGCAAAAGAACAAAAAGAAGTGCTTTAAAACGGTCATCTTATTTGAGACAAGCTCATAAACCTATTACTTGCACAAAGAAAACCCAGAAAACGCAGTAAGAATACAGAAATTAAAAGGCTGCAGATTTCTGTGAATAATGCAGCTTTCTAAATCATGTTAAGCAAATCCAAGGATGTTTAGAATTAAGCCTAATTTTAAAGTAAAGCCAAACATCCTTAGGGATTAAAAGCATCCACACAATTAATTATGTCCTACATTAATTACATCCTAATTGTCTTTGTTGAAGCAGCTGGGGAGTGAAGGAGGAACTGACAAAATTCACTGAATTATGATTTTTTTTTTTAGTGGGTGCAAAAGCTCCCGGTGTTTACGTCAATTACAAAATTAGGATTTTCTTCTAGCTACACAAGCTGGTGCTTGGTGTGTAGGCATTTAACAGCCTTGTGCTTGACTTCAGGGAACACGTGGCGACTCTCCTTCTCGCACATCGAAAAGGCCATGATAAAGGAGCACGGCAACTCCAGGACATGCTGTGAATCCAACGGACCAAAGTGCTGCAGGTTGGTATTTCACAGCAGTATTTTACTCCTAGCCTGTGTGAGCTGGGCTAGCACTAACACTACTGTTTCAGGTCAGCACTTAAGAATTTGATCTAACAGCAATTACTCATAATAGGAAGCGAGAGTGAGTCTTTTAGGCATAATTGTTCTACAGTAAAACAACACTGCATGTGCTTGCTGAACGCCTGACTTGCCTTTAGCTCATGAAAGGTGGAAACAATTACATTGCTGGTTTACACTCCAGACTTGCCTTAGAAAGCAAAAACATGTGACTTATTAAGTTATCTCTGAAATTCAGTCCATTTAGAGAAAAACACTTTAAAAAGGGCCAACTCCACTTTCTGAGCAAAATTACACTTCACATCAAGGCAATTTCTAAAATGATGGTGAGAAAACTGCTGAATGAGATCAAGATGAATAAATAATTTCTCACTTCTGTGAGAACTGTTTTCCTGATTTCTTCAATGATGAAGAACAAAATCCACATGAGTTACAAAACTACCTTAACAAGTAAACTACAAAGTTGGTTTGTCAATTACTGAATCTTGTACTGAATCAAGAAAGCCACAAGACAATTAATGCACAATTGTGTTTAAATATCTAAACTACATATTTAGAACTATGGAGAACGTACCTAATATATTTTCTTTTTTTTAACAGGAAGAGTTGTCTTAAGCTGCTGAAGTATCTTCTAGAACAACTTAAAATGAAATATCCAAAAGAATTGGAAAAATTCTGTTCTTATCATGTCAAAACTGCTTTTTTCCACTCCTGCGTCACATGGCCAAATGACTCAGACTGGCACTTGGGAAACCTGGATCATTGCTTTCAGCAATGTCTGGAATTTTTTGTGGATTGTCTGCAAAAGTCTCAGCTGACTCACTTTTTTATTCCGCAATACAACTTGCTTAGCCCAGAAGACAAGGCAAGACACCATTTCCTTTCAAGAAAAATAGGCCATGAATTGAACAATGGATTCCCGGTATTTCATGAGAATTAGTAAGAACATTTTTCACAACAGATATCTAATCATGTTGACTTGCATGTTTAAAACAAAAAATTCTGATCCATAAACTACTCTTCAGTAGTCTGGTTCTACAAAAACCAGAAAACCAAACCAAAATAAAATCAAGAACACTAAGAGAAAAATGCATACTTCAGCCACACTGCTTAGCCATAACCCTTAAAAGAAATGTTTTATGTAATATTTACCATGCCTATCCAAATATAGATGTCACCTGCAAAATATCTTCAAGGTATACTAAGAACATACAGAAGAATTTGCAGTAGTTCATTTCCCACATGTAATTTCTATGTTTCCAAATACAAAGGCATCAATGACTGCGTAAAGGGAAAAATGGGAATTTTATTTAAAATTAAGATCCACTGCAAAATATCCAAAATAGACTCCTGCTTTCAAAAGAAAAAATAAAAAAAAGTCACTGGAGTTACTTCGACATTAACCAGAACAACTTCTCCAGATCACCTGTGTGGATGAAGATCTTTTGCAGAGGACAATCACCAGCAACAGTTAGCAGAGAGAGAATATTTTATCTTAGTAATATGAAGTTCCTGAAGTAACTTATCTGAGTCTTCAGAATTACTTCAGAAATCAGTCTTTTCATCAAGTTTTGGATGGGGAACAATTATTACCCAATATGCTGCAACAGAGTAGATGGTTTTGTGCCAATGAGCATTTATATGTATGAAGAATCATGCAGAAAAAAATAATGCAGCTTTCTACCTGTATCAAAGAAGAAGACTCTTGATACAAAAGGTTATGTGTAAACCAAAATGTAGCATGAACTGGACACTCCTGAAATTGAAATTCATATCCCTTTTTCTCATATTGAAGAAATGTGTGTTAGGAAAAAAAAAAGTAATTATAAAATTTCCTATTACTAATATTGCACAGGTGAGAAGTACACAGCATTTGAGAACTGCTGTGCTGCAAATAAATACATGTTTTGCTTCTACTCATAGAAGCCATGGGAAGCCCATATTTTTTGCCTACTTCTTGAAGGCAAAATAACTTACTGGTTTGAATAATGCCCAGATTTACCTTAGTTATGAGCAAATTAAGAGGGAAGAATATTTAAAGAGTAATTTTACGAAAATATTTTCATTTTACTGTATTTTGTTTATTAGTTTTTATTTAATCATATGACATAAATAAACACAAGCTCAGACCACACATCAGATAAAGGAGTAACTCCTTCCCATATAAATTTCAAAGAGTAGAAAACATGCCCCATTATCACTAGGAGTTGGTGTGACAGAACCTGACATCCACATGTAAAGTGTGAATCAACTTCATCTGGAAGAAATAAAAGCTGGCCTTCAAATGTATTATTTTTTCCATGACTTTGTTAACAGTGCTCTAGTAAATTCTGACTTTATTCCTTAAGCTAGAATATTACATCCATAAAAACTAGAGTAGAAGCTGGTTTTCTTCCACAGTTAACCACAAACAAGTACTTCTTATCATGCTCTCCTCCATTACAAGACAATGCAGACCTCTCAAAAAAATCTCGAGACAAGTCTTAACAAAAATGACCTCCAATGTTAAGTTTTAAAATAAGAATAAAGAAAACTTGCTTCAGCAAACACAAGTAACAGCAAACAGAGCAGTTTAGCAGTTTTTATTATCCTAAGGAATACTTTTGCATGCCAGCAGCATATCAAGGTAAAGGTACAGTACTTTGAAACTACATTGACAAACATGGCTTACAATGAATAATCCAGTTCTCTGAATATGAAAGGAAAAATTATCTTTTACATTCTTATAGAATACTCTATTTAACTAAAAAAACCCCAACCAACAAAGCCACAATATTTGTTTTTAACAGTAGATAATGGCTTTAGAAGTTTCATACATCACACAAAAAATTAAATTCATTTTTATGTGCAATTAGTGTCCAAGTGCAAACCAGATTTATTCCTATATCAAGTTAATCCAGTTTTCTTTTCTAAGACACTTTTGTGAAGTTTGTTTAAATTGGACAGCTACAGAAAACAATTGAACCAAATGAAACATAAACTCAAGCCCAAGGATGGTAACACTAACTAAAATCACTTTCTCAGTTCCAGCAGCTTCAAGGGATTACATTTATTTTGAGGGCTTTCTCCAAGGTCTTTGTATATCCTTTTCAATTTCTTTTCTCATTTGTGATTGTTTGTATCTTTCTGCCATTGCAATAAGCTTATCAGGAACAACCTAATAAAGAAGGCAAAAAAAAAAAACCCAGGTGAATTTTAGATAAATACAAACATGTAGACTCTGTTTTACAAAAACGCTATTGATCTGTGAGTTCCCAAACTTGATTTCATTATTTATCTGGCTCCTGTCACTTTGCAGATTCTTTTCTGTAGAAATGCACAGAGAAATCTTATTTACATAAGACTGTACTGAAATATACTGAAAAATAGTCATCATATATGTGTCTCTGGATTTTCAATAATATAGCTATGCTTGTATCTGATGGCAACATACAACCAGATAATTACATTATAGTTCAAACAGAAATGTATCTTTTAGTAATAAGGAACAGCTGGTAAAAACATCCAGTGCCACTTAAAGGTGATACCATACTATATAAATATATTTGAATGTTGATTTGTATTAAATTCCTTATGTAAATTTTAAGAGCTTCTGAAGAGAATCTTTGTGATTTAAAGAAAGTGTTGTCACAGGAATGGTTCTCGTGCCTAGAACAAAGCAAGGACAGGAGAAAATGGTCAGATCTCCCACCACTGGAAGGTCGCAAGAGCATCTGACCAAGACCCACAGGGGTTTTTGGCATGCTTGTAATTATGTGGATAAGGTGAATAGTATCATCAAAACACTCTCACCTCAGAGTTCTTAACAGCTGAGGCCAGATGTGAAGAATTACAGATTTAGTAGGTTGAGTGACCATGATGAAAAAAAACCCCACACGTTGTTTCACTCACAGAACAAAGGCAGTACCTAACAAGGCTTCTTAAACCAGGTCAGGCATAATGCTGACATGAATGCAATGTTTGCTGCAAAAAGCACTGTGGGCAACTGTACTGTCAAGAGGTCTTGGATCACTGATCTGCCAAAGCCAGCCCATTCCAACAATCTGCAGGGTCACCCCGTCCAGAATCAGTCTCCTGATCAGAGCAAAGGGCAGTGTGTGAACATGCTATTAACATGATTGCACTGTCTGTGTGATTTGTGTGTGCCAGGGGCACAAATACAGTGCAAACCACAGACTACAAACAAATATAAGTACCTTAAAGTCTCCCTGAAAGTGCCTGGGTTTGGCAGTGCTTGAACATATGGAGAATACAGCCAGGTCAAAAGGTCTGCTGGAGCAGGAAGTCATATTCCTCGAGTTTCCATTTCTTTTGTCAGGCTTTATAATTGAGCAATGTTTGCTATTTCCTATCAGCAACTTTTCCTTGAGCTGGCATAAAGGACAGCTTGCTAGTTTATGTTTTATGTGCTGAATTGCTCTTACTGTAAAGCAACTATCCTGACAAAATTGACAACTCTGGAAGAGTCTATTCTGCCTAAGTTTCAATTATTTGAAAATAAAGTTAAAATTTATGTATCTCTAGCTGAAAGTCACAACAATTGAGATAGAAGTAATGAGACAAAGTTATTTTTTAGTTGAAACATTGGATTATTTTCTTCCCCACTATCAGATCCTCTTCTAGAGCTTGAAACTGTAACTTATTCCAAACTAAAATCTTAACAATTTCTTGCAAGAGTGGTTTTTGAGCAAGTACAAGGCGAGAGTGGGAAGAAGTGAAGATAGAGAAACATAAAAATCTCAGTGAGACAATATCCAGCATCTAGTGGCTCATTAAGATTTTTCATGAACAATCTGTGTATCTGCTAAACATACAAGTTAGGGCAGTCCAAGTGGAAAATAGAAAAGGATAAAGATGCCATAATTTATATGGAATACTTTTCTTGATATTACAGAGATCACTGTTTTTCCACCTGTCATTCCAATAAATCTATCCATGCTTCTTAATAAGCTTTTGCATATAAAAGATTCCTTCAGCACGAAACAGATCTTTTTGTTGTACCTGTTTTTCTTCATATAATCTGTAGATGCAAAATCACACAGAACATTTGGCTAACAAAAGCAGCTAAGTTGTTTTGAAATCGAAGTACTCTGAACCTTCAGTTGCCTTCTCACTTTTACATGATGCTTTAAGACTGAAACAATGGAATTTTCATTGTCATCAGAAAAAACCCCACTGCTTGGTCTGTAGGGATGCTTCCTTTCTATCAGACATAACTAAGTTTGAGAATAATGTTGTGACTAATAGTAACTTGTGAAAGCAAGGTTTCAGAGTTCCTCTTCTCTGAACTCTGAGATTTGTTCCCACTTGAACTATCACACATTACAGGAAAACAAAACCAGTTTGGGAACTTTGCAGTCTGCAGCTGGAGACAACGCTTGAAAGGTAATTGCTATCTTGAAATAAAAAACACAGGGCACCTCTAAAGTAGCTTCACAATATCATTACTGGTTTCATGTCTTGCCTTTTCTGAATAAAGACAAAGCAAAAAATCTCCCCAAATCTGCAAGTTTAAGAAATTACTAAGTGACTACTCCTCTACACTTTTTTTTTTCCTCATTTTCCTCCCCCAAAACTAGGTTTGCAATAAAGCAACACCTTTCAGAGTTAAAAACTAGGAGATAGAGGTGAAGTTTTAACCCACGGTTTAAAGTCTGAGTAGGTACCCATAGTAAAAACCACAGATTCTAGATAAAATCCATTTAGTATGTACTCAAACTCCCATCCAATAAATCAAACAAACAACCCAAACAAACAAAATTTCAGCTCAAGTTAGGACTTGAACTGACAGTTTACTATAAATCAGGCAAAATATTGTTCTTTGTTATGGCAAAAAACAGCAATACAACTGTCTCTTTTATTTTGTACCAAGAAAAAAAATATGCTTCTTTAAAGAAAGAGATCACATTGTAGTTCCAATTTTTATACTATTTAAAAGCATCAGTAAGAAAGATAGTTTGGAAAAGTACATGCAGGTGTCACAACTGTCAGATACAATAAACAGATAAGGTAGTTGAGCTTCTTCTGATAGAAGTATTGTTAATATTTACACTGTTAAACAAGGACATTGGTACTTGCATCCAGAAGTGAAATACAAATGGAATAAAATATTATGACATAAAGTAAACCTTATTATTCTTTTGCAGGCCTCAATGTGTATGCTAGCTACTTTTTCTTTGGACATGGAAGGCATTGATTAAGGTTCACAGTTCCTTCCTGAGACTCATCTGTAAGAAAAAATACAGCTAAGACTGTCTAGGACAAGACAGACTGAAATACTCATTTTCTTTCCCTGAGACACCACAAACACTCACCAAGAAGGGTCTAAATAGCCTTAGACCTTCATGACCTGCTTCAGGTGCTAACCCAGAACCAATATAAATCTTAGCCAGTAAAGTATTCTTACTTGGTTTGCTCTCTGCAGAATGTCAACCAGCTCGGACGCAAACCGCCAGTCGTTGCTCGTGACCAGGGTTACTGCCTCCCCAGAGCGCCTAAACAAGGAAGGAAACCACTGCAGAGCCTCAAAACAACTCTTGCCAGCTTTTTACTACTGACCTAGGCAGTAAGGAACTGTACTACAGGCAATACTACTGAGCTGAGAGAATAAAAGCAGCTTGAGCTTTAACTCTGCAAATGACAGAGAGCAACTTTTCATAAAAATCAAAATACAGCAGTTGACCTAAAATGGAGAAAATGCACAACTAATTTAGACTTTCAGAAAACAAACACAGCATAACAGCAATATATTTAAGTATGAAGAGACATACATTCACATCATGATTAAATGAGAAAAACCACACTTCTATCAGCCTGGGAAAGCAGTGTGCAAAAGAACTACTAAACTACACCATCATGATCATCTGCTTCTTTTCAATGTGCTGTCTGGAAAACTAAATAAATCAGCTGCTCATGAAGACACAAATAAGGAGGTAATATTCCGGAATATCAATGCAAATTGTCAAATTGGTTTTCTAATTCTTCCTCTTATTTAAATCAGTTCTCAAACACCCTGCATTCAATAACAGAAAAGTGTGAAACTTGTTTGCTTTCAATTTAACAGTGAATTCACTTAAAGACAAAGCAGTGTGTTTCTAGGAAGTCTTCACTTCTCCCACCCCACATCACCTGTACCCTCTAGAATTTGACAAGAAAAACACCTATGCAGTGCATAAAACATAACAAAACACTGATAATACATTACAATTCTCTGGTAAATGCTTACCCTGCCCTTCCAGTACGACCTACTCTGTGAACATATTCTTCAATGTTGCGAGGGAAATCGAAGTTAAAAACGTGAGTAATATCGTGCACATCAAGGCCACGGGATGCCAAGTCAGTAGCTACCAATATTCGAACTCTGCCTACAACAACAACAGGAAGAGAAAGGGAGTTCATGGAACAAAGAGACAATATACTCTAGTCTATTGGTTTTCAAGCTTATAATGCACTTATTATTCTTAACACAAAGTAAAAATATGGTTATTGCATGTCACACTGAGTTAGCATCAAATACAAACTGGTAAGTAAGCACATAAAATTTTAGTATTATTTGCACGTCACAAGTATGACAGCAGAGTGAGTGCAGGAAAAGTAAGAAATGTGCCTGGCTGATACGAAGAGTCTGTCCAAAGAACAAAAACTTCAACAACTATATTCTCAGCTGAGACTCTTGTCACAGCACCCATCTTTTATTAGCACGTGTTCACATAACCCTACTAGTATAACCTGGAGCAGGACTGTTTCACTGAAAGCAGCATCATCTGACATTTAAATTTACCATTCTGTAGACAAACAGAATATCAACTTTTCCACAAATGTCAAAAGTAAAGTAAGCTTTACTTTAAATTATTAAACTCCCAGACATTCAAAATTGTATTGAATAGTAATCTCTTTGTTTGCTGGGTCTTTCTTCTGTCAAATTAATAAAGAAAATTCAGAGCTTTTTAATATTTTCATTTCTGTACTACTAGAGAGACATGACACATAGATAAGTTTTGAACAGAACCAAACTTTAAAAGTCTGGCCCAAACAAACCAGTAGTTCAGTACAAACTCACCTTTCTTGAAGTCATCCAAAGCCTGTTCTCGATCACATTGTTCCCTGTTGCCATGAAGTGACTGTACTGGAATTCCTTGGATACCAAAGTCACTTGCTAAGTCATCAGCTCTAGGGTGAAATAAAGCAATGGCTCTTAAAACAAAAGAAAATAAGAAACAAAATAGTGCAGTATCTAGATTCAGATCAAAAAGACAGTAACATGACAACAAAAGGGAAATGTGTACTTAGGGAAAAATGCTGAGATCAGCTTAGGTCAGATATTTATTACAAAATAGGAAAGCAAGTCTAATCTACATAGAAATGTTTACCTTTATTTATACTTTAGAGGAATACTAGATTATTTTTATGTAGTTCACTCAAAAAGGTCAAGTATGATACAATGACCAACCCCCACATTAATCAGGTCTTGCATGGACCAGATTTGTATGAAGGTAAACAGCACACCACAATCATGTATCCCCAAGAATCCAAACATCCCACTTGAACTACATGAAATCGAGACTTACCACCACTATTAACAACATTAAAAAAGACACAAACTGCCAATCAGTCTGAAGGAGGAAATAAATAAAAATAATACTACTGGCAGCATATTGTTGAGAAGAGCTATTACACTTGATAGTTATTATGTGAACTAAGAAACTATTCAGTATTTCTGTCAGGAAAAAAACCCAAACAGAGGTGATATTGGGAAGTGATTACATACGTAAGCTTTTTTCCCACAAAAATGATGACCTTATCTTTTGGCTTCATAGCCTTAATGAAGCTATGCATGAAAGCTCTCTTTTCCTCCTCTGGGATAACAATAACTTTTTGTTGTACTGTGTTTACTGCCTGTCAAACAGCAAAAAGGGATGTTAGGTAGAAATAGATTAGAATAATATTTATTTATGTTAATTGCCATATTATCATGTTATAAAACTAGTAATATATGATACCATAAAAAACTTTGGAGTTCAAACAATGCAGATTTCTTACTTTCTTGTTGCTTTAGAAGAATAGAAAAATTTACCTTTAAGCAGTTTGCCAAACCATTTATTTGCAGAGATTTAAAGGGTACAGATTAGTGAGGTGAAAAAAATATATTGTTAGTGACAAACACATTGAAGTTCTTTAATTTGCAAATATTTTATGTTAATCCAGAGCAAGTTGGAACAATGGCAGTCTTACTTGAAATTACTTTTAAAGATGCTGTAAATATTTTNTAGGATTCAGCTTATAGAGATCTCTCGTCTCCGTCCGCCGTCCTATTTTCACCCAGACATCATACAATATTCTACAGGTACAGATTAGTGAGGTGAAAAAAATATATTGTTAGTGACAAACACATTGAAGTTCTTTAATTTGCAAATATTTTATGTTAATCCAGAGCAAGTTGGAACAATGGCAGTCTTACTTGAAATTACTTTTAAAGATGCTGTAAATATTTTTGAAATTATAAGTTCTAACTATTCCAGTAACAGTTTACAAAAAACTTTACTCCATTGCCTCTGAAGGTTACCACAGAGGTATGTCTAAGGTATAACTAATAAGTATAATAAAATGTCTAGACATCCTCATGGCATGGTATCATGATCTTGTGGCAAGAGTTGAAGACTCAATCAAGTAGCTTCTCTCTCCACATGGGAACTCCTCCCCCCCACATCACCCCTTCAATTATGAGAAGCTCGTGTAAAAAGAGATGAATGCCGTGGAGAAGAGAGCTACAACAGCAGTTGATGTCTTTCAAATTCCAATCCTGACAAGAAATGCCCTTTGATAAAAGTGTCATTCTGAACAGAACAGACAAAAAGCATATTTCTACTGGTAAGTATACTGGACACTAGGTTTCCTCATACCCTATAATTAAAAAAAAATAGAACTAAGATCTTGGGCAAACTACTGTTCCTGTAAATTCTGCTGGTACTGAAGCCAACTACTCATAGCTGCACAACAATGACAAGCAGCTACATCCACATGTTAGAAGTTCTGGACATAAAGACAGTTCTTACTCTAACACATACTTCCTGCTCTAGACAAGTGTCCTCCAAGAGTTTAGTACAAAGCTCCCACTGCATTTGAGAAAGATGTAGTTAGGAAACTCAGATTTAGATAAGGATCTGTATGCACTAGAAGGAAGCCCTTTAGAAGGAAAACAAAGTAAAGAACAAGAACTTGCTGAACCAAAACTAAGGTTGCAAAACCAAGGGATCACACAAAAGCACTTGTCACTGTGAAACAGAACATTCAATATGATTGGTACTTGTCACCTGTGATGTCTTCTACTGAACAGCTAAGACTTCCAGATGTTGTTACAGAAAAACTGTTTGTTCTTACTTTTTAAACTTTTCTGAACCTTTAAGGAAACTTTGACATAAATAGCATGGAGCTGTTTCTTGAAAGCTCAGATGGATTACAAAAGATAGGTGCACTTACACACATACAGTTAGTTACAAGCAAAAAATTTCCTGGCTTAAGCACAAGTTCTTCTACAAAAGGAAGGGGAAAAAAACAAAAAGAACAGGACAACTTACTGTTAAGTCAAGAGTGCCAACATACACAATCATGGGATCTTTCAAGTAGGATTTTGCGAGGCGACGGACGCCGTCAGGCCAGGTAGCACTGAACAGGAAGTGAAGAGGGAAACACACATGCATGAGAATAGTGTGTCAAATTTTCTCCAATTCATTAATTACATCATATTCTTCTTTTCTTTCCATATGCAGTAACAGTATTGAGTTTAACTAATCTTAAGTCAATAGTAAACAGCACTCGAGCTTAAAGGGTAATGTTGTTGGTTAAAAGTACAGGCAACAATTACGGTTTCTGCTGAAGCCTCAGCTAAGTTTAGCAGTTGAACAACACTTAATAAGCAAGTTTCTAGTCTGTTTCCTCAAACAGCTTAAATGCAAAATATGGGAACAAAAATTATTGCTGGGATATTTGATTGTTAAATTCCCAAAAGCTGCATAATTTCAAAATTAAGCCAGTTACAGGCTAGCACAGATACTGAACAGAAAGTATCTTTCTTTTTTGGGACAATTCAGTTGTCTTTATATTTGGTGCAACACATCAGAAAAGACAGCACAAAGTGAAAAAAAATAATTGCCAAATGACTCATCAGAACTGATTAGACTGAATTAGAAAGAAAACTAGTAAAAATTTTAATAACTGACCCATTTGTTTTGAAATTAACTTATTCAACACTAATTAACTTGTTGAATAACCTCATGTTCAAATCCTGAGCACTACCATGTTTAGATACCTTGTCATCACAGTTTGTCTGTCAGGACGCACATCTATTAGGATCTTCATTATCTGAGGTTCAAATCCCATATCCAGCATTCTGTCAGCCTCATCTAAAACCTGTTCAGAAACAAGGTTATTTATTCTGCCTAATCCCTCAGTTAAGGGTTTGTTTCAGCAAGATATTACATAGAAAAAGATTTTAATAGCAACTGTTTTAATTCTCCATAACTTACTGCAAAATCTATTCAACTTCTATTTTACCTCTTTAATTTCCTCAACACTTTTTCATTCCGTATTATACTTGCAGGCAAAACAAGAAAATTCATAGTTCCTTTAAGAGAATTTAAAGTAATAAAAAAAAAACAACAGTTGGTTTTAACAATAATTAGGTTGATGGCTAAAACTAAGAATAAATTAAAAAAATAAAAACCAAAAAAACACAAGCAACCAAACCCAGAGGGGAACAATCCACTCAACACACATTAAGAAGTTGTTTGCATTTTAAAGGGGAAATGTAATTTCCACCTCATTAGATATCTCATATAGGATCAAAATATCACTTGTCAATTTAGCTCCTCATTAGAAGTAGGAAAAAGCCAGAGCACATACATTCTGGCTCACACTAGGACAACTGCACAACTCCCAGAGCACAAGCTTGTCTCCTCTGGTAAAAAAAGCCAGAAGTGAACAAGTGAGCTGGAAGTCTGAGAAAACTCTTTGGAACTGATAAGTTTTTTAATATACAAGCACACTTGTGAATGTTTTCAGCCTCATATAGAGAAAGAAGATTGACATTGAGACTCACCTCCTTTGATTTATATAAATTCTATTTGAAAGTTAAAGTTACATGGATTGTGCTTTTAAGTATTGACAATTTCTAGTCACCTATGTGGAAATATATGACATTGATGATAATCCCTTTCTACTGTCACAATTCTGCTGCTCCATTATTCTCTGATATTTTATTATTATTATTATATTAAAGGGGTTTATTACATTATCTATGTATATTTCTGAAAGAACAATAAATTATCAACTGAGACAAGACAAGAATTCTATTTCTTGATTTAATTATTTGTTTTTAGAGGGCTCATGGAGACTCCATTAACTACATGAATTCTAATAGAATAGCAAGGCTGAAACATCATTAATTTTACATACAGAGTTGGCTGCAATGCCTTTTTCAGCAGTAGAAGCTTTCTATGCTACTAAGCTCACTGGCACTTTACTGCAGAGGGAAAAGAAAGCATCTGTGTCTAGTAGGTGGATCAGGGTAGTTAAAGTTCACTTTTCTTATTTCTGATAGGTGCTTCATTAAGATTAAAGGCTGTAATAGATGTCAGATATTAGTACTGATTTTTTCAAATGAGTCATAGCCTCATCCTGGTTTATAACTTAAATGTCCTTCAATAGACATAAACCTAGGTTTCTTGTTATCTTTAAATATATACATATTTATTTGTTTGTTAATATTATCATTTCAGTATCATTTCTTGGCAAGAATTTCTTACAAGCCAGTTCTTCCTTTGAACATTATTTACTTTCCTCTTTCCTTTGTTTTAAATCAGTTATTGGTAAGTCTTACATATTTTTTTATTGAAGAATAAATGCACTACTCCAACCTACCTTTTACATCCTCCTTCATGTTTTATATATATATTTTTAATTACAATTTCTCCTAAATGTTTCCCAATTATTCATGCACAATTTCAATTTCCTTCCTTCTGCTTTATCAGCATGAAGTCCAAAGAATTAAGATTACTTCATCAGATTGCTGATGAATGAACATTGATTTACACTGAACACAGGGAAACAAAAAGCATCTTTTCATATAACATATATTTTGAACAATCAAAGGCCATTTATGACAGAATTTACAATCTTACTTCTGAAATACTGAAAAACAGCAGCCTGTCTTGAATAAACCGTTTCCTAAGAATCTGAATGAGGACTTGATCAGCTTGATGGTTCTGCCAGGCAAGAAGAGAAATTCTAACCTCAAGTTCACCTTGGTTCCAGTACCTATTTAGACATAATTAACAGAGCTTGGTTTTGTGTTGGTTTGTTTGTTTTGTTTTGTTTTTTTTTTTCTGGGGGGTAGCACATTTGGTTGGTTGTGTTTTTTTAATGATTGTATCTCAGTATCTTTATCTTGGAAGTCCTTTGGGAGACAATTGCATCACATTAGCAAGTAATACTCAGTTTACCCTGGGAACCTTCCTAAGACTCAGTGATATCTTTAAACAAAAACTGTAAATGAAGCTCTTCAATAAAGTGTTTGTCATCCAAGGTGGTAAATGTGAAATTTATTATCACTCCCTTTTTCCTAAAGCAAAGCTTCAAGATTAAATTATTTGTTGGCTGGAAACCAACAATGAAACTCTGGAAAAATATATAAAAAAGCATCTTATATATTGATAAGCACAAGAAACCACAAGGATAGACATATATAGGAAGATCACAAAAATAGAGAATTTTCAATGTTCAATTTTTCACATGGGGCTTTTGCAGTACAGAATTTCCTTAAAGTCTGAGGCATGAGACCATAACCACATCACAATACATGGTCCTTGCACTGGTTCTTCTGAAAACATTTAACTGCTAGTGGTGCAACAAATGTCTCCCCTCCTGCTTCACATCATCATATTTTTCAATTTGATAGTTAATTCCTTTTAGCAATGTCATACTATAGTACATGCTGCACATACTGAAACATGCTTATGGTTCAATATGCACTGCTTTATGAAGCAGTGTGTGCCTGTGGTATGACTTTACTTCACCTTGGCAGAAAGATGAATTATGTTCCTACAGTTCTGAGAATGCAGGTTTTCAGGCCTGTTTTCCTCCTGCTCAGCAATTACATGTTAGTCTTCTACAGAATGCTACTCTCCTGTCTTCCAGTAATAAACATTTTTCCCAAATGGCCAAATTTATAATGATGTTATACCACCGCCGCCCTTGCCAGTAAGCTCATAACTATCACCTAGAATTGGGGCTAACTGGTTACAGCAAGGAGAGAATTTAGCACTCTCAGGAACAAGGAGAGAATTTAACACTCACAGGGTAGTGGGGTGGGCAGAGAGCCTAACTGACAAACTAGGCAACAATTCACAGCCACGTTAGAGATAAATTGAATATACAGAACCATTTTACAAACAGCAATGGTCTTACATG
Source organism: Thryothorus ludovicianus (assembly GCA_013397245.1). Classification (NCBI taxonomy): domain Eukaryota; kingdom Metazoa; phylum Chordata; class Aves; order Passeriformes; family Certhiidae; genus Thryothorus; species Thryothorus ludovicianus. The sequence goes on along the minus strand of VZTB01000319.1, from coordinate 519,459 downwards.
TTCAGCATAGCAAAAGGCAAAAATGAAATGAAGACATGAGGATTTTAATAATGTTTATAAGGCTATTTTCCCACTGAGATTAAAAGAAAGTCAGTCCCTCAACATTTAAATATCTGTGTGTGACTCCACTACTGCACAAGTTCTAATAAAAAACTGAGACACTGGTAACCTTTAAAAAGCAAAGACAACTTCAGAAAGGCATTTCATCCATTAGTAACTAATCCTGACAAAATGAATTTTAGGATGCCAAACATTCACTAAAAAAACAATTTAACATCTTTAAAATGCTTGCTGTGCTAGAAGCCTATGTTATTCTTCCTAGGGAATATTTCACATCTGCAAAGCAATTATAGTAAGTATGAATCATCCCTCCAACACCAATTTCAGTGTTAAGCTGTACTGTAATTAAGACTTTGGAAGTTTAAAGAAAACTCCGTTAAAGCTTAAATTCAAACTGAGTCAACCGTTTCCCAGCTGGTGCATTACTCATTGCATATCAGTTACTTGCCAAATATGTTATGCTCTTCAAATTTATGAAGTTGTTCATTTGGAGATCATTCAGTCTGCCAGGAGTAGCAATAACAATATCCACACCTTTGGTTACCACGTCTATCTGTCCTTTTCGGTCCCCACCACCATAGACGCAAATACTGTAAAATAAAATGTTTTACAGAAGGAGTGTATTAAGTTTCAGCTAAAGTCAATTCTTTGCAAATAAATGCCACCATGTTGCTTTAAAAGAGTCACCTGGTATTAACAAGAGGAAGGAATATGGTATGAGTGACAGTATTGCAGTAATTAATAAAATTAACACTGAATGACATCCCCTCAATAGTTCAGCAATCGTTTCTTGCTGAAACTGCAGTGAAAGTAATCATGAAAGGAAGACAGCTCATATGTTTTGGGTTGTTCTGAAAATATTTACACAAAAATAGACGAATGGATGAAAGGACGCATGACTTTCCAAACAGTATCATCAAAGGTGAGACACTTAGCAGGTTTGCGGATGAAACCTAACTGAGGAAGCAGCTGATACACTCAAAAAAATCAGGCTTTTACCAGAAGAACTAAAAAAAGGCTAGAGAAATGGGCTGATGAAAATAACAAAGTTTAACAAAAACAAAGATAGGGATGGAATTATCCCATGACTCAGAACCAATGTGCTAGAAGATGACATTACAAAAAGACTTGGGTGGGCAAGAACCAGAACATTATTCAGCAGTGTAATATCATAGAAAATAAAACCTGCTGTGTTCTATGGAGAAGGTAGCAATAGGAAGTGTAAGAATAACACTGGCTCATTACAGAATGAGGATGGTCATCTCACAAACAGGGACAAAGACAAGGCAGAGCTGTTTAATGCATCCTTTGCCACTGTCTTCAACATAGAAGATGCACCAAGGGGATTTCGGTGCCCTGAGCTGGATAACCTGCAAGAATGATCCACTCCCAGTTAAGCCACAAATCATGCAGGATCTGCTCCAGCTGGTTTTCTACAGATCTATGGGGCATGATGGGATTTGTACAAAAATCCTCAAAGAGCTGGCTGACATCATTGTGAAGTCTCTCCAAATGACTTTTGAGTGGTCTTTGGAATCCAGAAAGGTCCCAGCTGACTGGAAGGTTGTGAATGTTGTTCTGATTTTCAAGGAGGACCCCAGCCTGTTAGTTTCATTTCAGTGCCTGATGAAGTTATGGAGAAGATTATTCTGAAAGATATTGACAAACACCTTAAGACAATGTAGTCACTGGCCACAGCACAGCTCCATGAGGGTGAGGTCCTGCTTGTCAAACCTGACTTCCTTTTATGACAATGTAACCCACCAAGATGATCAAGGGAGGCCAGTTGATGTAACCTGTTTGGATTTCAGTAAAGATTTCGATACTGTCTCTCCCAGTATTCCTCTGGATAAAATGTCCAGCACGCAGCTCAATAAACACACCATGGGATGGGTGAGCAACTGGCTCACAGGTCGGGCAGAAAGGGTTACAGTGAATGGGTAACAGCAGACTGGTGACCTAGTGTCCACAGGGCTCCATCCTTGGCCCCCATAACATCCTCCTAAATTACTTGGAAGCAGGATTGGAAGAGGTACTAAGCAAGTTCACAGATGATACAAAACTGGGAGGAGCTGCTGACTCCCTCCAGGGCAGGGAGGCCCTGCAGAGAGATCTCCACAAATCAGAGGGCTGGGCAATCACCAACAAGGTGAAGTTCAACAAGGGAAAGTTCTGGATTCTGCACCTGGAACAGCCAGCCTTGGATGTTTGGACAGACTGGGGAATGAGATGCTGGAAAGCAGCACCTGGGGGCCTGGCTGATGGCAAGTTGGACATGAGCCAGCAGTGCCCTGGCAGCCAGGAGGGCCAACCCTGTCCTGGGAGGCACCAGGCACAGCATCACCAGCCAGGCAAGGGAGGGGATTGTCCTGCTCTGAGCTGGGGCAGCCTCACCTCCAGTGCTGGGGGCAGTTTTGGGTGCTAAAATGTAAGAAAGAAATTAAACTATGAGAGAGTGCCCAAAGGAAGGAAATGAAGATGGTGAAGGGCCTTGAGGACAAGTTGTGTGAGGAGTGACTGAGGGCACTGGGTCAGTTCAGCCTGGAGGAGAGAAGACAGAGGGGAGACCTCTCTGCAGTTACACCTTCCTCATGAGGGGAAGAGGAGGGCAGGCATTGATCTCTTATCTATGGTGATGGTGACAGGACCCAAGGGAATGGCCTGAAGTTGTGTCAGAGAAGATTTAGGTTGGATATTAGAAAAAGGTTCTTCACCCAGAGGGCCCTTGGGCACTGGAACAGGCTCCCCAGGGAAGGGGTCACAGCACCAGCCTGACAGAGTTCAAGTATTTGGACAACACTCTCAGTCATATGGTGTGACTCTTGGGGATGTCCTGTGCACAGCTGAGAGCTGGATTTAATGATCCTTGTCCCTTTCAACTCGGCGTATTCTGTGTGATTCTTCTTAGCTGTCAACTCAGAAGGAAAAGAAGCAGAAAAGCTACATAGACTTTGATCTTGAATTTAGTCAAAACAGACATTCTGAAAATTGGGAAAATATAAACTCTGCATTTACTACTATCCCCTACCTTCTTAAGTGCAATTATTGTAGTAAGTGAATTTAGTCACAATTGGTAGGAGAAAACAAATGTTACTTAACAAGTCAGTGAAAAGAAAGAATACCTTTTAATTCCTTTGTATGCATACTTTGCACACTCTGCCTCTACTTGAAGTGCCAGTTCTCTAGTGGGAGCAAGGACTAACATTCCAGGCCCTCCACGCTGATCTTTAGATCTGCAACAAAGCATATTTAGAATGTTGGTATATAAGGATGGGCAAAGTCCATCACTGAACATTTTTATACTATTCTAAACATCCTTTGTACACTGCTGTTAATGGAATCTATGGTGACAAATTTGGTGATCAAATTTATAATTTTTTTTTCCAATACATGATTTTTATCTTTATTACTAATAAATAATCTCAGGAGTTGGGTGCAGGAGGAAGTAAGTGCAGGGGGAAGTATGCACAGCTAAACAAATCCAACCTGTGAGCAGTCCTTACATTGGTTGTGAAGTCAAGTGAATGAATCCAGGCATTAAGTATGCTAATGTCTTCCCAGTACCAGTCTGTGCTATACCAATAAGATCAATTCCTTGGAGTATAATTGGCCACGCCTGGGACTAACATAAAACAACAAATACTTAAATGTAGTTTTCATTTTTCTCTTAAGCTTTAGTTAAAGAGTCATTGAAATGGAAGACATACCTGAATTGGTGTAGGCTTTTGAAAACCAACTTTTCTTATATTTGCCATAATATCAGGATAATGCTCAAATACATCTTCAAATTTACAAACAGGATTGGGAATGCAGCGCTTTTCACCTTCTTTTAAGTCATCACAAGTTATATTATTATTTTCTTTCCTGTATAAAGCAGTGCAATTGTTTTGAATTCTCATTATCTGAAAAAATAGAGCTAACATGAAAGACTGTGTTTCTTAATTTTTTCAAACTTCGTGAACAAAAAAAAACCCCAACAAGTTCAAGCTCTTGAATGGGACTGAATTAGTCTTCTATCTTTCTTAAAAGACTATCTAGAGGAGCACTTCTCCCAGAGGTATCAATTATCATTCTTTCTTAAGAACAACTAATTTGAAGTTATAGATGATTATTAACATGAACTGCACTCCTATCAGGCTACAATTACACCCTATTACAAATTAAGTAGGTATGACAAGTTTTTAAACGCAAAGACAACCCAGAATTCAGATGAATGGCTTGAACTTATCAGTCAGAATTCCATATTCTGACAAAAATCTTCCACAACTATTTTCAGAGTAGCTCCCTGGATACTCTAGAGAATACAAACAGAATAATTTTGGAAAAAGAATATGACCAGTAAGACAAGCTCCAAAAACAACCTTGGAACAAGCAACCCCTAAAAGCAGACAAAACCCAAATCACAACACAAATAAAAGACTACATTAAAAACTGCTGTTCCAAGGCTTCCTCCAATTAAGAGCTCTTAACATGCTTTCCTAGTTTCAGTCAAGGGCAGAATTATATTTTCTTTGCACTGGCAGTGAAGGGAGCTTGAAGCCACCTGGGCATGCCTACCCTGTTACTCAGTATCACCCAAGTCATAGCTGGGGGGTAGATGGGATCTCCACTTCCAGGAGAAAGGGGGTGTGGTTTCCTGTGGAAGAAGAAGGCAATGACCCTCCATGGGCATTTTGTTCCTTTTCCCAGGAGAGCAAATGGCAAATGGAGCAGTGAGGAGGTGTGGATGGTCTGACCAGAGGGCTTGGTATCATCGATTTTTGTTGTCTCAGCCCTGGGGAAAAAAACCATGGGTACAGACAGTTGCATCCACCATTTCCTCCTTTGTCTCAGGAGCATGTGGTACAAGTTGTGGTGGTGTCCTGTTGGTCAGACTTCCACGAGCATTCTTGCCTATAATCACCTTTTACACAATGCTGTTATTAGCATTGTTGCTGTTTTTCTTATCTCATTGATGTTTTCCAGTAAATTTTTGTCTCAACCCATAATTTTTGCCTTTTGTCCCTCTCTCACCAGAGGGGGTGAGGGAAGGAGAGTGGCTGCTTGGAGCTTAATTTCTCATGACATCTGCATAAGCATATTGATTTCAGTCCTGTACTCCTCTGAAGGTTCCATTCAGTAAAAAGCTTTTCTTCAAGTGAGGTGTAAGCTAGAAAAAGAATGAGCAATTCAACTTCCCCTCATGTTTACAGAATTATTGCTTCCAATTGCTGCCTTTTATTTCCTTAAAGCAAACTGATTAGATGAAGCAGAAAAAAAATTCCTTTATCACACAAGTTCTACTCCTCAGTACGTATTTTTAACCTACAAGAACAATGTTCTGTAATTTTAACTAGCTCTAACAATAACACATCCATATACTTTAAGGAAAAAGGTGAAAACAGCTGAAAACAATTCTATGCTTTGCTCACTGCGGCGAAGTTTCTCTGGCATACAAAGAAAAAAGAGATCTTGCAAAAGGAAAAGTAATAAAAAGCCTCAATAATGCTCACTAACTTCATTAGAGCTACTGAAGAGGGCTGTAACTATCACCAAGGCCTGAACCAAATCACTTGAAACAGGTGACCTGTTTTCCTTGCAAGGTATTGATATAGGCTGTTGGTTGCTGTCTATCAAAATAAATAGATGCAGTTAACTGAAGCATGTACTCATCAGGATGTGCTTGTAAAGACAAGTAGATAAAAAAGGAAGACAACAGTAACAGAAGCTGATGGTTTTGACTAAAAATTGCTGTCAAAAGTTATTCAACATGTGAACAATCCTACTTGGAAGGACCTGGAAAATATGAACATACTGTCTCATGAAAGGTAAAGAAATAGCCAAAAGTCAGTGAATTGTCATGAATTTTTTCTGTTCTGAAATTCAACTAGATCAAACACTTTTAGAGAAGCAGAAAATCCCTAAAGGTAATTTTCAAAACAACTAATAATATCTCATCTACTAGTTTTTCATTTCCAAGAAAGAGTTCTTAAAAATATTAAGTTTCTGCAAGACTACAGCATTAGTGCCTTTATCTCAGTATTTCATCTCCCACTTTGTAGGCTTTATAGTTTAATAGTAATTTTTGCCAAACAGATGATTCCCTAAAGAAATGATCTTACCGCCACATTTCCACTTCTTCTTGTGACATAGATGCTGTCCTGGATGATTCTTTGTAGAAGTTTTTCTCAATTGGAGGCAAGCCTTAAACAATCAGCAAAATTCAACTTGAATCAGCAAGAAATAATACAGTTAATGTAAGTCTGGTGAAGCCTGAGATGGAAGGCCCAGGACCCAGAAAGTGCCTTGAGCTAGGAGACTAGCTGGAAGAGATGGAATTGCTCATGTAAAAAGATAACGGCTGAGTGAGACAAACACTTTAATATCTGAAAAAAAACCCCATTTCCCCACATTTCAAGTCCTGAGGTAATTTCAACTAACGTACACAGCACATTTAACAACTCTTAGGGATTTTTTCTGGTGGCCACATACAAAACAACACTATTTTCAAAGGGTGATGTTTAAAATACCACCTGAGTAGCAGGCTAAAGTCTTGGCACAGTAATCAGTGTCCTCCATGATCATGTTGAGAAATGCTAACACAGCCAGCTCACTGCAAATAGGTCACCAACTTCTGCTCTGAAAGATTCAGTCATCTCAAAGCAAGTGTTAGAAATGTTTAAGCATTCCAACAGATTTACCACATAAAGACAAGTATAATAAATACAATCAGAACTGTAACACTAACCTGCCCACTTCATAGATTCATATTTGGCCCTGTTTTCTCGAAGAGAGGCCCAGTTAATCACTGGTGTCTTTGGGTTGTTATTTTCAGGCTTGATAACGTCCAAGGTTTTTCCTGCAGAGTTAGTAACAAAATGCTGCTGTTTTGATAGAACCATGGGGAGAAATCTCTCCTCAAAACAAACATATTTTTTCTATTGCAAAGCCTCAAGTATTTTAAATAGACATGAAACATCTAAGTGGAAAATTCTTTCCTAGATCTCTGAAACACTGCTAAAATGCATACAAATTCAGTTTTGATAAAAAAAGGGAAACATTTCAGCATCTTTAGCTACTTAAAGGAACTAATGACAGGTTATGAAATGCTTCTCCTCCAGCTATAAATTAGGCTTGTTGTGCAGCAGGCTTTTGAAAGACTTGTGAAACCAGTAGATGATACATAGACAGAAAGCTTTAACAGCTACAAGAGCAAAGCTTACGTCTAAAGCATCCAACACCACCACAATAAAGTCTCAGTCTATACTGTATATAGCAGAATGTATATGGCATATTCTATACTTCTTTTTTGATGAGGTTAACACTTCTTAAGTAAGTGCAGTTTTACACTGAAGATATAAATAGCAACACAACTGTGGAAAATCAGTGAAAAGGCAGGAAACATAGGGATAACACTGTTGCAAATCCTAAGGCAGTTTCAAATATTTCTAGTCCTGAAACATACTCATCCACCTACTGGGATACTTCTAAAAATGGCACACACATCTACTCCAATCCTTATTCTAATGGTTGGAAGAAAACTCCTGGATCCCTTCCTCCTCATCAGTGCATCAGATCAACAATTGTGGCTGGTGTTTGCCTGCACAAAAAACTGTTGGAAGCACATACAAGACATACCAATAATATATGCAGCATCCAGACACACAAAAATTATTTCTATATCCATGTAATAGAGCTACCACAGGAAAGTCAGGCATAAAGTGCAACATCAAGTCTTGAAACATTAACTTCCCTTGAAAGGAGAAGTAAGTCAGCATTGCCCATGCTATGATCAGCACTTTATAGACTATTTCTACAAAAGTTTACTGAATTGTAGTACTCCACAGATACCAGATTAAAACTTGCACTAGAGTAAATTCTATTTTGGAGATATTTTGGAGGAATCAGATAATGCAAGAAACCAAAGTGGTATAAAATTCTTCATCCAAAAAAATTGTTGAAAATACACAGGAACTGGTTTTTCATTTCCAAGCCAGGCAGTTTGGGAGTCTCTAGTTGAGAAAAGGAGGATATCTTGGTATTTCTGTTTTAAGGAGAGGCTAATGCCCAAGAACAAGGTTTAAGTTAACTTACTTTGTAAAATACTAACGATATAAAAACATTCTAGCAAACTACCAAATAAATGGAAGACAATCCATAATTTTTTTTCCCCCAACCCCACATTTCTTACCTTTCTCTGTCCCACCTCTAACAGAGTTTTGTCCAGAACTTGTAACAAGATTGTCAATCAACATCTTGGCTTTGTTTTGCACATCAGTGCTGCCAAAAATTTTTACTTCAGATTCATAGGTTCCTCTTGTAACCTATGTTCAAAAACATCATTGAGGTTTTTTTTCCATACTGCAAAAACAAACATTATATAAGAACACATACTGATAACAATTTTTGATCCTTTTCTTTCCTGAAGTTTAACTTGTTCTACGAAAAAGCCCTTTAATCCCTTTTCTAAAAGAAAGGGGAATAAAAGTAAACTTAAGTAAAAAAAAATAAAAAATCAATAACCTTTTCCTATTTTCACATAACATCCAAGCTGCACTCTCAATTCCACTTTCTTTTTACCACTTGTAAAACAGTGGCATTACTGCAGCTATTGTAACACCCTTCAACTTCCTCCAACTGGCTTACACAGCAATAAAATCAAGTATGTTCCCAACAGAGCTCATATCTTGACAACATACAGCACATGGTACCTTTATCCTGGAACCTGAAGAATTCTCAAGTTCTTTAATTTTAGTTCCACCTCGACCTGTTATAAAGATACACAAGAGGTATTACAGAGATTTAGGAGAAACTGCCCAAACCTACACATTAATTGTATGTATATTGTTTGTGACCAAACCCCAAGACCTTCATGTGAGTGCGTGTATCTACAAACAAAAGAACTTGTGACACCTAACTCTTTTAGTCAGTTAACCAAATGCAAGGTTTGTGTCTTGTGGTTTTTTTCTTCAGTAGAAGAGATGGAGGAGTAAAACTACATCAAGAGACTGTCACCTTTCCTCCATCTGACTAGAGGGGCTTCAGACCACTTGCACACTGCTGGCCTTGAGAAACAAACGTCAACTCACTTTAGGGAGGAAAAGTTTCCCTGGCGAGTGGCAGAAACCCTGCAAAAGCAGCCTGCCAGCCCCAGGAGGAGGGAGCCGCACAGGAACTGCACGGGGCCCTGCCGCGGCCGGACTGACGGACACTGCGCTCCATCAGGATACTGGGGGAGGGGCGGCGCCTCCTCCGCTCCAGCCCACCCGCTTGCCTCAGCGGGCCAAGCATCCGGCCCGGAGTGCACCCGACATTACCTATGAGAGCCCCGACCAGGGCGCTATCGAGGTGGAAGCAGAGCGGCGCCGCGGAGTCCCGAGCCTGGCCGGCCGCAGCTCGGGGAGGCCGCTGCCGCGCCGCCCTCCGCGGGCCGCCGGAGCCTTCAGCGCCTCGCGGCTCCCACTCCTCCCCTCCGGCACTCCTCGTGCCCTTTCCCCGTCGCCCGCCGCCCTCCACGGAGGGGCGCCCCCACGAAAGGGTGCTGGGCGACCAGCACAGCGTCCCGGCGGCAGCAGCAGCCCGCGGCCAGTCCTCCTCGTCGCTGCTCGCGTCCCAGTCCGACATGGCGGCCTCACTCTGCCCGGCCGCCCATGCGGAGGAACTTGGCGCGTCTCAAGCCCGGGGCGCGCTGATTGGTCGGGGCGGGCCGCTCCCTGAGCTGTGATTGGCTGGCTCCGCGCGGGGGCGGCTCCATGGCTGCCCCTGCTCTCCTTTCAGGGAGTCGCGGGGTTCGTGAGGCTGGAAAAGGCTTCGGAGTCCGACCTGTGACCGAGCCCCATCTTGTCAAACGGACCGTGGCACTAAGTGACGCATGCAGCCTTTCCTTAAGCACTCGAGCACGGTGACTCTCCCACTTCCTGGAAGCCTGTTCCAATGCCTGATCACTCTTTCTGCGAAGAACTCCTTACCAATCTGCAACCTAAACCGTCCCTGGCACGCTTTAGGACTGTGTCCTCTTGTCCTGTCGCTGGCTGCCTGGGAGAAGAAGCTGACCCCAACCTGTCTGCAGCCTCCTTTCAGGGAGTTATAGAGAAGGATAAGGGCCACTCTGGGCTTCCTTTGCTTCAGGATAAACAGCCCCAGCTCCCTCAGCTGCTCCTCGCAGGATTTGTGCTCCAGACCCTTGTTGCCCTTCTCTGGAGTCACTGCAGCACCTCGATGTCTTTGCTGCGGCGAGGGGCCCAGAACTGGAGAGAGGATTTGAGGTGTGGCCTCAGCAATGCTGGGTACAGAGGGACAATCACTACCCTGCTCCTGCTGGCCACACTACTGCTGATATTTCCTGATTTTCCTCTCTCCCTGCTCCTCTGCCCACACAGGGTTGCCTGGGATTGGGTTTACCTGAGGAGGAGGCAGCAGAGGCAGGAACATAGTTGAGAATATGTGGGAAACCCCCAAAGTCTGTAGGGTGGAGGGGGAAGGCAGGCAGCCTCAGGGGAGGCAAGGGAGTGAGGGTGGCACTGTGTAATTTTGCCAGCTGCCCAGGCTGGTGTCATGCTGCTACATTGCTGTCTGATTTCTAAAGCAAAGGCATAATATTTAATCTCAAATGAAGCCTTAATGATGTTTTAATGAAGCTTTTATGTTCAGTATGACTCAATGTACTAGAGCAGATACACTAATGGAAACAGAATCACAGAACTGCTGAGCTTGAAGGCTCTGGAGGCCATCTGGTCCAACCCCTCTGGTCAAGTAGGGACACCAAGAGCCAGTTGCCAAGGCGGCTTGTGACCTTCTCCAAAGATGGAGATTCCAGAACCTTCCTGGGCAAACTGTGCCAGTGCTTGGTTACCATTGCTGTGAAAAAAATAGAGAAATCCAAATAAAAACAAAAACAAGCTAACATACCCCATGCCCCTTCAATTAAACTAAAAAATTGCTAAATGGTGTTTAAAGTTCCCTGTTAGGTAGGGTCCTGGATTCTTATTGTACAGAGCTGAACAGGGAACATTTACGTATGTGTCTTTATGGATACACATCACCACCTGTGCCTGGTCGTGGCAATCTGCCAGGTAACCCAACAGGAAAAACTACTTCTGACCCTTCCCTAAGAGCTCTGTGCACACAGGAGCAAGGCAGCCTGGTTTAACACAGGAAAAGAATCTGTACATTTGCTTCTTTTCCTGTCCTGTGTTTATTCTTAGGCAGAATTTGGTGGTGTTCACATTGGCCAACAGGGAAAACCTCCCTTTCTGGCAACCACAGCTTCAAATTTCAGAATCTTAAGATGATGTTTGTCAGAAAGACTGGGGATCACCTGCACGTTGAGAAATCTGGGTCCACAGTTGAAGCCTCCACAGAGACAGGGACTTCACCACAGGAACAGGCTCTCTATATTTAGTTATTCACGCTCACATTGTGAAGCTTGTCTTCAGCGAGGCTGCCGGAAGAGCACAGTGGTGAAAGCAGGTGTGTTGCAAATTAGTGTTTCAGGTTGGGTGCAGTAACATTCTGCAGCAACTTTCATGGTCAAATGCAGAAGAAACAGCTTCACCTAGGCCTCAAGTTAAACTAAGATAACAGATGTGCCTTCCATGAGAAATCCTGCTCCCCACACAGGCCCCCAGTTGCCAATCCTGAATCCATTGCCATTTATCAAACAGAGAAGGCAACAACAACTTCCAAGCTCATTTTCAAAGAGGAGCTTCACTTTTACTTTTAAGTGAAAGTAAACTGCTGTAAACAGTTACCAGAAACTGAACATGTCAGACTGGTTTCTGCACATTTTATTCTAATAAACTTCCTTTGTGGTGCTTTGGTCCACTTATTAAAAAATTACAAAACTTCAAAAGGAAAACAATGAGCAAGCTTAATTGTTTTTTCTGGCCTGATATGTGGCCACACCGTATAATCTTTTATGTAAGGAAAAACCCAGCAGTCACAGTACTTTTCAAGTCATTTTTATTAACAACAATATGGATTCAACTTTGTCAAGAATTTACAATTAACATTGTAATGTACTGGCTAATGTTGCAGTGTCAGTGGAAGCAGCCATCGTGCTTTCTAAGCTCGCTACGAAACTTTCTTTTTGTCTTTCAAAGAAGTCAAAAATGCTTCCAATAGCAGATGACATTGGATATGTCTGGAATTGTCCTGCGTGTGGCCACCGCTGAACGAATGGCCACATTTGCATCCATATGAATGAACAGGAAAATATTACATGCTTCCACTGACGTTGCAGGGGACAAGTCTTATTTCAAAAACAAATTAATCTTTTTAGACAGTGACAGCACTTCGTGTGATGTTGTAATCCATTTGAATAAAGTCAATTAACACACTTGGAAAAAAAAAAGTGAAGCAGAAATACCTGGGACAAATTCTTTTCCGTATTTCATTCAAACCTAGCGAATCCAAAAGGATTGCGTGACATATGAGTCAGGATAAAAGTTGGCCCAGAGAGGCAAGTTCATTTCTGGTACAGGTGGTTCAGTTCCTGTAAGGTCAGTGGAACTGAGTCTGATTATCCCAACGGAGGCTGAGCTTCACCCAGTTGGGCAGTGAATTCATTGAAGTCAGTGAAGACATCCAAGGATGAATTTAGCCTTGGGTGTTTAAACCCTTTTTTCTCCATTCCTTTGCTGTTATATTTTCTTTTCCTGCTTATTCCTATTTTCTGAATATTCTAGTTTTCTCTGTGCTTTTAAAAAATGTCCCTTCTCTCCTTCCCTTTTTATATCAGTACTTTGTGCGTTATTTTTTATATAGTCAATGTGACAAGGGTAAATTCAGCTAAGTATTAGTTTCCTCAGGAAATAACTGGAATATTACCATTTTCACTTCAAACAGATGCCCAACAAAATCAGGATTTGAATCTGAGTTCCCAATTCAAGAAAAATCCTTGAATTTCATAGAATGAATGAATTCCATAGAATTTTTGCTTGAGTAAGGATTGCAGGTCCCAATCCAGAAATACTACTGTACATCAGATGTTCTACTATACATCAGCAATTCAGCATGATTTGACTTATCACAGAAAAGCAGGTGAATTAATCATCACCATACTATAATGAGAGCAGTCACTCTAAGTAGGAGTATGTCAAAAACATATGGACCAACTGTGGGCACTGTAAATAAAAGTGTATGATCTTTGCAATCTTGAACCCTAGGCTAAAACATCATATTCATATTTAAATAAAAGGTATAGATCATGTAATCCAGGAACAAATACAGATTTTTGAACAAATAATAGTCATCGAAACAATTCTTTTCGGCTCTCTCTTCATTTAGGTAGAAGAACATGCTGACCAGAAAACGGTTATTAGATAAGGCTTAAGTCCTGAAGCTCTTACCTAATTTCAGCTTCTCTCTTCAAACAATTCTCCAATGGACTGTAAATCAGAAAAAAAATTCCTTGTCCTGACTCATGAAAAATTCTTATTAGTTGTCATGAGCTGGACTTTAATAAGGAACTCAGGACAAGACTTGAAAAGCCAGACATGCCCTTCTTTTGTGAAATGAATGAATAACTATCAGTCATGACACTGTCTTTTAAAGAGAGAGCATAGAAACTTCTCATGAGGAAATATGAGTAAAGCTTATAAAAATTCAAACAAACAATTCTTCCTCTTTAAAATTTCATATATTCACTACTCTTTCTATTTTCTATCAATATTATGTTAAAAAACCCTATATGATAAGACTTGCATCTACAAAAATAATAATAATGGTGAGCATAAAAGAAAAAAAAATTAGAATTTTAAACCTTATTTTGAGAAGATATGATCTTCTGGATTTATCAGTACTTTGTAAAGACATTAATATTTTCATACATAATTTATAGAACTCATTCTTTTGTGCACAAAATTGTATTAAATAAATTAACTTAAAGTTAGAAGGACTCAAGCATCTCATTTAAGGCAAAAATACCAAGTTTCCGCGAGATAAATTATCAGCAACCCCCAAGGCCCTGTTTCTGTGCAGAATCAGGGCCATTGCTCAGTCCTCCCATTGACGCCTTCTGGGTGCAATGGGGGTGCAACCACCTGCTCCTGCAGATGGAGGTGGCAGAGTGATGTCCAATTCATGATGCCTTGGTTTTTCGGTCTCGTCAAGGAGGGGAAGGGAATTTCACTATGGACACACAGCTGCCGTGTGCCCAATCGCTTGCTCCTTAGCTGCACCTAGCTGCACATTTGTGCTTAGGTCAGCAGGAGGCTTCACATGAAAGGCAAGAAAGGCACCATAAACAGGAAAAAGGAAAAAAAAATAGCCTAAAAAACAATTTTAAATTTTAAAATTTTCAATACTTTAAACTTACATATTTGTCTGGATAAACTGCAGACATTCAAATAAGTTAACAGTTAAGTGAACTGAGATGTGGAAAAAATGTATTTATCCTCACAAAATTGCTGTTGTAATCAGGCTTCGGTATGGTCAGATTGCACATAAAAGAAAACAGGAAAGGCTGAATGTGGTGAATTATATGGCAAAATCAGCGGTGAGGAAATTGTGCTTCAAGGTGTCTTTCAGGATTTAACAACTGAAGTTTGCTCCGGCATAAGCCATGGAACACAGTGTACCATCCATGGACCCCGTATAATGACACAATATATACACTCTACAGTTTGCATGTACTTTCACATAATAGCGTTGTCATGTAACATCCAGGAATACTTCTGTAAAGCAAATGGAAGCAGAAGTTACAATGTTTTCATAGTAAACAGATCAGCTCCTTCACAATACAATCTACAGCATTTAGCCACGGTTAAGACTGGAGTGATGTTTTGGATGTACATAGCGAGTTCCCAGCGGGTCTGGGCCTTGAGAAAACACTGCCCTGAGTGAGCTGGCACTGGCACACCCATACATTCGGTATTCCTGCTGCTAGAGGGAAGCTGAACCCAAGCTGGGCTGTCTACAAGCCTGCGGTGCAGGTGGGGTGTCAATCTGGCAGGAGGCAACACACAGAAACCTCATCCAGCTGGGAAGAGTGAAAGCCAAGGGGGGCTCTGCAAGGGTTCTCTCAGCGGCAAAGCCTCGCTGGGGATGTGCAAGCAGGCACTAACACTGCTCCTGCACCTCAGCAGAAGTGAAGTGTAGGCTAGAGTAAGAAAAAAAGAGGATGTATCAGGCAGGAATGCTTAGTCTGATGTAGGCTTTGCATTTGAAAACTTGGGTTTTAGCAGGAAGGAGTCTGAGAGTCCTGTGTTGGAAAGTTCACAAGAAATTACTGTAGTTGGGACATAGTGTTGAGCTGTAAGAGTGGGACCATTTTCCCTCTCTACTCTTCCCCTTTTATGAAAAAAGCTACAAGCTCTTGCCTTATTTATTGTTTAGGTTAAGGTAGTTTTCTCTACTTCTATTTCTGATTGCCTGCATTTTTGTTTCATTTTGTTTTTTTTAATAACACTCAATATCTGTGAAAAAAAAAACAAACAAGCAACTATTTTCTTGTTTGCCTTTCTTGTTTTATTTTCTGGGATGATTTCCCTTCCTGCCCATCTAAATCCATATTATTATTTATTTATTTTCCCATTGATTATGTTGTTTTTCTCCCTCCTGTTGTGTCCTCTTTAGTTTTACTCTATTTCAGTTCCTCATTTTCCCTTCTTGCCCAGCCTTATGAAAGTGCTCTTGTAGTATCAGGTTGGGACTGCAAGGAAAATTGCCAAAATGTTCATAAGAAGGAAATATTGCTTCTACAATAA
This sequence comes from Thryothorus ludovicianus, assembly GCA_013397245.1. Lineage (NCBI taxonomy): Eukaryota > Metazoa > Chordata > Aves > Passeriformes > Certhiidae > Thryothorus > Thryothorus ludovicianus. The sequence goes on along the minus strand of VZTB01000319.1, from coordinate 503,713 downwards.
AGGCAGCCCCTTCTTCCTTCCCTCACCTACTGCTGCCAAAATGGTTCAGATTCACAAGTCAGCTTCTCAATGAGACTGGAAGGAGAGATTCCCTTGAATTTACAGTGCAGTCACCCACGTTATCCACTTCTGATGCCAGACCCAATCCTCAAAATACAAACTTTTTGTAACAAATTAGTTCTTGTTATAAAGAACAATGTGACAGTGATGTGTCAAGTACTTCTGCCACAGCACTAGATCACCAAAAATCAGATATTATCATACTGTTCTTCAGAGCTAAAAATAACTGATTACTGATGAGTTAATGTGTGTGTCTTGCGACTGGCAGCCATTTCTAACCCCATGTTACTCATTTCCTTGGTACTTTGCTAGCAGCTGTAGATAATCTTTTTGTTGTAAACATAAACTATCATCTAAATCAGGACATTATATATATATATTTAATTAGTTCAGAAGCAAAGTGCTTTAAACCTTAAGATTTTTACTTCTGCCCTGTAGGAACAGCACAAGGTCTAAATGCTCAAATTTTTCTTTTTTGATACATCCTGCAGCATTAGCTTTGTAGGCAACTCATTATTTAAACCTACTGTACTACATGAAAGGCTGCTGCACTGTAGGTGTAAATTTGGATGTTAGCCATTGCTTAGACATGCATTTTCATGCAACTAGGAAATATGGGCTCATTCAACTGCTTTGCAGATTCATCCTGATTTTTGTGATTTTATGTTATTAAAAAGGCTTTCAAAACAGTTCATGCTATGATATGTATGACTAGAGGAATGACCCAGCCAATGAAGAAAGCCAGAAGTTATTTAAGTTTGACGTGGAGCAGATTGAGTGCTTCTGTACCATCCCCTGGCTTGCAGATGTTTTGAGATGATCTTGATATTCCAGTCCTTAGAGAGTCAGCAGAGAGAGTTGTTTCCACTAACGGGCGCGAGATGGCTTCAGCAGTCTCTGACCCCGCCTCTGTCTCCAACTCTTCATCCGTTATAAATAATTTTGACTCCCTCCATTTGGAGTATACATCTTGGCTACCTCTGGAACCACTGGAGTCACTGCCAGCAATCTGTATATTCAGTTCTTCTGTTGACTGTATAAGGTTTTGTACAGATAAAGATTTTCCTAAATCCATTTGCACCACAGGTTTAACTGAGAGCAAAGGTTCCCCTTCTGTATCCAGACTTTTTCTCCATGTGAGATCCTTTGTCGCACTGGGCTGTGCAACTTGTCCATTATCCTTTGATGCAACAAGGCAAGCGGTGACATTAGAAATATTTTCCTGCGTGGTTACAGGAATAATATGAATGGGCTCAGGCCTGTTGATATGCTTCATCGATGAGAAAGGTGGTATTTGTAATGTTGTCGGAGTTGCTGGCTTAGTTGTCTGGTTTATTTGGTTTGATGTATTATTAACTGGTGCAGGTCCATCATTTGGCACTTGTGTTGCTTGACTATGCATAGCTGGACTAAAAGCATAGTAAGCCTGAGTGCTAAATTCATTTGGTGTCAGTATAAGCTGTAGGCCACGAGGCAGATTGGCACTAGCTGATCTGGATACACATCCACTAAGTTGTGCAGAATTCGACAAATCTTTGCTGTCTGATGGACTCTGATAATCAGAAGTCTGCTCACACTCGAAAGCTGGCATTTGAAATGAAGCCAAAGTGAGCGCAGATGCAGATCCTTTTCGCAAAACTTGTTGATAAATATCTAATAGACAGTCCAGTTTTGACTCAATGGATTGTACCTATATGAGAGGAAAAGGTCAACATTAGTGCCAAATACTAATTTAAAACATCTGGAACCTAAGCAAAGGGAAAATGTAACTGCTGAAGAGAAAAATGGAAGCAGCTTGATGTATGCTATTGACCCTTGAAAAAGAATGTCAGAAGCCATATACATTTTTCATGAGCAAGCTTAGAAAAGGGGAGAAAAGGTTAAGGAAATACAATTAATATAATTTTTATTTCAATGTATAAACAAAGCAGAAGTTAGAAAGAAAAAATTTCACTGGTTCAGCTTTTGCAACTGGCAATAAAGCACAGGAAAGGCATGAGCAATAAAGCAAGACAAAGTAACACAGATAATCACTCTACCTGTTTCTCCACCTTGACTACCCGCCCTAACATACTGACATCATCAGTTGTCTCATGCTCTGCAGGATTCTTTTCTCTGCTTCTTTTATCTGCTGTGATTTGTCCTTTCCCAAGAATTTGGTCAACACTGTAAGAGAAACCAAAAGCTGTTGCCATTCCTGGAATTGGCATAAATAGGGAAGTGTTTGCTATACTTGTATGTTAAAAATCACAGTACTTCAGGAAAGCACTCAAGGAAGAAGGCAAACATAATTTTATTAATTAAAAAAAATGAAAAAAAGAAAAAAAGGAGTGATTTTTTTAGCTTTAGACTGCTTTCTATTTTTTTGGCACTATCCAGGAGCCATAACTTAGCCACCATCTGGGAAAGCCAGGGCTAGACCTGCTGAAAGGGGGAAAGAGGAGGTGGCCTGTCCAGCAGCTTGATGTTGTGGAGGAACAGACACACCAGTGCCACTCCCAGCTCTCCCATCTAAAAACAACATCCACTCCTGGGAGAGCTGTCAGTTTGAAGCAGGAATCTCTAACCCTCTCTGATAATGAAAAATATGGTGTAATGTTGTTTGGTTTGGTTTTTTAAATTACTATTGCTGGGAATCTCTAACATAAAACTTACATAAATACTACGTTACCAACCAGTAGTTCTCAATTTCTTTTATGTGAAAAGAGGGAGTATGGGATTGGGAAGAGGCATTTCTCAATGTCTTCTTTGCCCTTTTGACTCCATTTTTCTAAAAGGACTTTACAGGTAAAGGTTAACTTTTTCTATTGTTCAGATTTCCATTTTCTGAGAAAATCTGGATACATGTTTTTTTTGGTTTTTTTTTGTTTGTTTGTTTGTTTTTTTTTTGTTTTGCCCACAATTAAATTTCTGGCTCAGCTGTGTTCACAGAAAGAGAGACTGTGTAACACAGAAATGTTAAACTTTGCCAGTGTACTTTATGCAGTGGGTGACATTAGATGTTATGCAGAGTGTAACTAATTCTTTCCTTACCGTGACTGAAGACTCTTAATCCTGCATAACATGTCTAGATGACCTGCTGAATACTGTTCAATGACATCTTTGACATCATATGGGCGAAGTGTTTCCTTAAACTTTCTCTTTGCAACATGAAACTTCATAATTCTGTGGGGGAAAAGCATTTTATAGGTTAATTTTCAACAGTTGTGGAACCATAGATATATTTCACTGACAGTGGAAGGTATTTTCAATACAGCTTGTGAGGGTAAACTTTCACATGGTTGTTTTTTTAAGTACAAATGCACTGTAGCTATGTCTTTTAATTGTTTGAGAGATCAGGTAACACTGTTTTAAGACTGCAGAGCATATTTAGTATATCAGTATATACCTGTTTGACTTTTTTATGCTAGGTGCTTGATATGAGCAGTATCGACCAAAGTGCATGCTTGACTTAAACCTGGGATTGATTTCACTGACTTGAGAGAGATGTCAGCCACAATTTATGCATAAGATATTTCTGTTCTTGTTACAGGAAAGATTTCTTTAATGAATCAATCACACAAAATTAATAATATTCTTGTTCTGGTGTTCATTTTAAGTTCCTTGCTCTCCTCTTTGTGGGGGAAAAAAACCCACCCAATTAATTTATTATCAGTTTTTATTTTTTAATAACATTCAGGCTTAAATATTTGTTTTCAACTTACTTGGCTGGCTTAAGATCAAATTTTGCAGGCTGAAGAGAAGTTTTCATGTTTGTTCCCTACTGGAATATATAGGAATTATTGCTTAATTTATGCAATAATTTATGAGTTTTTCCTGTAACTTTACTGCAGAATAGTAAGGTTTCAGACAACAGTACATATCGAATATTGTTGAATATTTTTATGTGAGTCTTGCATAAATTTCTGTGATATGTGACATGAAGATGTGATGCCCCCTGAGTAGCTCTTCTTAGAATACAAAGCTTGATATCGAATCACAAATTTTAAACAGTAAAATGACAAATTTGGAAAGCAAATGACAGTGAGGTGATTTTCCTGGTCAGCTGGTAGAACCTGAAGTTTTCCTTGGGTTACATAAGAATTGGGAGAAAGACAAGGGATCAGATATATTAGCAATTCTGGCCCATGCTGCAGAGCTTATCAATTCCCATTAGGGCCAAATTGCTGATATTTGCTTTCGATTGAAATTGAAAAAGCAGAGACTGTAAATTGGTATCCCATCCCAAATGGCAATATTCATGTTCCCTCTGTGTTTATTATGATACGTATTTAGCAGTTCTAAGACAACAAATTATACTAAAACCCAAAACATGGTTCTCACTCTGATAAAAATAGATTATTAATGATTCAGTGGAATTTAGAAAAGCCATACTTCCTACAGTTTGGGCAGACATTATGATAATAGGTATGTAGAGTTGCATTGAGAGCATAGAGTCATCCTCTACTGTTTTTCATATCATACATCAATATTCTTACAGATAATGTCAGTCTTTTCTCACAGTACCTAGCTTGTTGGTATTTCCCATTGTGGTAACTTTCGGTTAAAAATGAGATTGTTTGACACTGGTATAGAACTTGAACTATGATTCTGACTATATGAAATTAAAAATGGAAAAGTCCTATTAGGAGCAGTCCATCAAATTGACACTTCAGGACTGATCTCCATGCACTTTCAAATATATTGGATCATGGACCTTCCTCTTTTGCATTACCAGCTAGTTCTGCATAACAATGGCTTTCGATGTCTTTTGCAATCTGGAAGCCTGTGAAGCTGTGATGAATCTGGGATGCAGATTTTCTTTTTCTTCAGCTGCCGAATTATGCCAAGATGTTGGTTTATAAGACCCTGACAACATACTCTTCTGAATCTAGTTCTTAACTGAGGTTACAAAGAATGAATAATGCAGCTGACATACAAGACGGGGGAATAGTTTTGTTGTTATTATTATTGTGTTTCACATGGTGATCACGTTTTGCTTCGTGCATTTAATAAAGTAAAAATATGAAACTCTTTTAGAAAAGAAGGGCCAGACGATTACTGGTGTAATTGAAGACAACTGAATTTACCACAACTGGGTGATTTTACAAGGGAAGAGGCAGAAGACTAATTTATATTAACAACCATGGAAGTTTCTTAATCAGTGAGCACAAAAGTCTTCATTACCACTTTGCAACTTTCTAACACTTCTTTTGCATATCAAGGCAGTTTGTTTATAATGTTCAGAAGTCAAACAGAATTGAAAGCATCACAGCTGTATCAGTGAGCTGTAACTGTACTATTTCTAGTTTAGGTATTAGCTCATGTGATTCCATCTTAATTAACTTCAGCAGGCTTGTGAACAGACCCATATTGCTTGCTCCTTTTTCATCAAGTACACAAAATTATACGTCACTTGTGCAAAAAATATTGAACTATTAAAAACGCGTCATTTTAATAGACTGCGAGTAAATTAAGAAAAAGAAAAAGTGAATTCTTCCAATGATGGAGCCTTGCAATCCGTACGAGGAGGGGGGCGCGCCCCTGGCCGGGCACACCGCGGCCGCTCGGAGCGCTGCCCTTCCCGGCGGCGCCAGCAGGGGGCGACTCCGGCCCGCCACGGCCGCCAGCGCCGAGCCGCGGGGAGCGGGGCCGGGCGGGAGCCGCCGCTTCCCAAATCCCATTCCCGGTTAAATCTCCCTGTGCCGGGCGGGAGCCGCCGCTTTCTAAAATCCCATTCCCTGTTTAAATCGCCCTGTGCCGGGCGGGAGCCGCCGCTTCCCAAATCCCGTTCCCGGTTTAAATCGCCCTGTGCCATGCAGCAAGGGGGTCTTATATCCCAAATCCAATGTGACAGACGACCCGCGGTTGTAAACCCGCCCAAGCCACGAGTATGACAGTGTTCTGGTAAGAATGTCTTGTAAAAATTAGCTTATTTCAGTGATACATCCAGAGAAGAGCAGAAAAAAACCCCATCTGTTGAAGCAGACCAGTATATAAAAGTGCTTTGTCTAGAATTAATATCTAAACCACAAATCCCCCTAATCTTTATGTATCCTGACAATCTGTGGAAAGTTATCACTCCAATACTAACTTTTGTCTTATTGACTCCTAGCAGCCAAAAGCAGCATCTATTTCATTTATCTGTTCACAGATGCAGGATCAGCATTGCTCTAAAACTGAAGTGTTTTCTGTACATGCATGTTGCTTATCTTCCCTGGGATTCACTGTATTTTAATTTGCATTCACATTGCCCCTTCCAGTATTAAAAGCTGTTATGCCTGTCATTTAGTGCACTTTCCTGGGACTGGTACCAAGTTAGAACATCTCTAATCCTTTGTGCAGCCCTGTCATACTCATGCCATTATTTTCAAAGCTGTGTCTTGTCAGTCTTGTCATTATCTCAGGAAGAAAGAGAGCTTCATTCTACTGGGATTTGGGTAGAATCATACACGGTTGCTGCCTTGAATATGAAAAGACAAGGTAGGTTGTTTTATCCATAGCCAGATGAGGTGACCACAGGTTGTTTGCTCACCTACTACATCAGGAAAGCAAGTGCATAGAGATCAAGCTGTGCTGGTTCCTCTGTCTCTCTGCCCTTATCTTGCCAAATATCCCTTCTTCCAGGTAAAACTGTAATGTGCAGAAGAGATCAGGACCCAACACAGAGAGCCAGCAGCCAAAGGTGCTTGAGACACAGTTCTACTACGTGTGAGGCAAGTGAGTCAAAATTGTGTTCTCTCTTGTGTCTCAACTTGACTCATCCCCTAGCAGCCAGAAACATGATTTTCCCCCAAGTACAGTGCTGTCCTAGCCAAACACATGTATAAGAGCCTTGCCTAGGCTCTGAATACCATCTGGCAGAAAATAAACAATGTGTTTGGATTTAAAAGAAAGAGGTGGTTCTGAAACACTACATTGAATAAATTCAAAATGGCTACTAAAATACACTTTTAGGTGTTGCAGGAACATTGTAATGACTGAACATAAATGGTAAATTATATTTTCTATCTTTGTTAAATGTGTATGACTGTTCAGCTATACAGCTTATCAGCTCTAGAATTCTCAAGTTTCATTACATTTAGCTAGTTTTTATTTTTATTAGCAACAAATGAAAACATATCTTTTCAATCACTAGAGTTAAAGACAGAAAAGACCTATTAGGTCAGTACATTCATCTTCCTGCCGTTGCAGTTATTTTCTATTGCATATTTATTTATGCTTCTCAAATCTCATTTTATATTCCATAAATAGTACAGTAATTCCCTCATTTCCATGTGGAAAGTATTATTGAAATGAGTGCTTCTTGCTATGGAAAATGATCAGAGATATCACAATATAGGAAAACAAGGTATTCTAATCTTCCTTTTAGTCTCTTTGATACACATTCATCATCTCATTTGATACATATTGTGAACTAACAGAGCAGGAAAATGCCGTGTTTTTGTTAGTCTCCAGGAACTCTGCAGGATATTAATGGCTTTTTGTTCTCAGCAAGGCTGGGGATGGTTGGGTAGTGCTGCAGAACCTGCTGGCACACGGACTCAGTGCCCTGCGTGCAAGGATTGCTTTGTGCCGTGGATGAGCAGGACTGACCCTGGCTGGGCCCAAGGCATGCTGTGGTGCACACCTTGTTTCACCACACTGCCCATCTGTTCCCTGCTCTCCCAACACTGTGCACATGCAGAGAACAGCTTTTCCTTGCTTTCCCTACTCCCTCAGTTGATCTTTTCTGACAAAGAGCTTGTGGAGTAAGAGGGGATGGAGCGGGCAGCAGACGAGATAAAAGACTCAGTTTAGGAGGCTTTGAGAGCAGATTGAGAGCTGGACATGTCACCAGACAGGTTTGCCTAGTGGGTCTTCAGTAGGACCAGTTGAGAGTCCTGTCTTTTCTGGAAAGGACCAAAATGTTGAGAACATTTTCAGCAAAGGACTGTTCCCTCCATGCTCTGTTTTGACTATAACAAAATGAAGGTTTGAGGGTTTATTTACTTAAAAAGCTGTTTTGAAGAATAAAGTAGTCCTGGAAAAAATATAAGTAAACAAGGTCAAAACAGACACAGCAGACTTTGAAATGACCAAAATGAAAAATGATAATAAACCAGTATTTCTCTTTTGCTATTACAAGGCTGCCCAACCTAAGAGTGAGCAGCATATTTTAGACTCCTTGCACAGAAAAAAAATCTCACCCCAAATGTTTTGATTCCAAAACTGAGAGAGGACCTACCTCTGTAAACCCACAGGCATGAATTAATTTTGTTAATTTCATTTCCCCCTAAAACAAAAGGGCCATTTGTGTCTTTGTAAAACAATTTGTACCCAAATCTAAGAAGGAAAAAATAATTAGTCTCCCTTATAGCAATTTTTCAAGTTGATGTATCAAGAATGGATTCAACTGTCTGTGTTTATATTTGGGGTCTTTTCATAGTGCGTCATAAAACGATGCAAGAGCCTTGTCTTTGCCTGCTTCAGTATACCAGCATGAAAGGAAAACCAGCCTTCACCCTCCCCCACTGCCTTTGCAATTCAAAGCTGTTTCTAAAAACAAGCTTCAAAATGAGGCACAAAGTTTCCATATAGGCAGATGTTATCATCTTGAAATTCTACAGTTACTATATAGAGTCTCAGATCCTTCTTCAGATGTTTGCATAGATCCCAGCGTTGTCTGGTAACAGATACTCTGAATAATCAGAAAGAGGTGTATCAGCTACCTGATGAACTGAATTATCAGTCTCTTGACTTTGAGAGATTAAAGTATAGCATATACAGAAGTCTCAAGATCATGACATATTACTGCTTTACAGACGTCACACAAAGGTGAGTTTCTGAAGCAAGATGCATGTGTCACTTGTTGTCTTGCAAACTACTAAAATTTACGGGGAGCTGGGAGAGTTTCATGGCTAATGGATGGCAAGTGGAGATTCTTACTCGCAGCCTCAGTGGTGACATGAATTGTTTTTCTAGTAGGCCAGGCATGCAGAGTAAAAGCTGGAGATAATATAAAAAAATTGATTCTCATCAGTTAAATAGTACGTCTGAAACAGTCAAATCTTGCACCTTTGCTCTTCCTATTAGAACACTTCTGTGGATGGTACTGTGGAGAAAGTTTCCCAACTATATCCTTCACATTTGATTACTTTCCATTTGAGCTGATAATGACCAAGAGCACCAAGCAAAAATGCAGATGATGCACTGAACAATCCAGTGACCCCATAGAAAATGAGCTCCATGAATGAAGTAATAAAATGCAAAATCAATCTTAAGGAACTTGGACAGCATGAAGAATGATTATGCCTTGCCTGGACAAGTGGCAAGGTGCACCTGGAGCCAAGAATTATCCAGTCTATTTAAAATGCAGCATCACAGAAAAGCATTTTTGACACCAAAGTCAATGGATTATGCTGACTGTTCCTAATGGAAGCATTTTCCATTTGAGGGAATAGGCTTGCCTTGTGGGTGGGTGTCCACTGTGAAAAAAGGATTTCTGTCACCTGCTGAAACATTGCTAGCAAGAAATGCTTTTCAGCAGCAACATTTGGGTTGCCAGTTGCAGTGGCTGTGGACACAGGCCTGGTATCTGAATCCTGTGAGATCATTTCCAGGCATCTGGAAAAATAGTAGGATGTCTGCAAATGATCTATCAAGCTGTCTGTGCTAGTAGCAAAGTTTTAGAAACAGCCTTACTCACTATCTGTCTTCATTTTACTCAATGGAAAAGGGGAAGGAAATACAAGTAGCCCATAGGTTATCACTGCATGAAATTATGTGATAAAAAGCTTGAGTTTTTCTTCCTATAGTGCTGAGAAAACTCAGGCAAGGGTTTCTGTACAGGAAAATATTGTCTTTCCATAGGTTTTTGCAGAAATTCCTCTTGGCTGCAGCCTTCCTTCCTGCACCCAAGAAGAGTGCTGGACACTGATGTGACTGCGATGCAGAGCCAGTGGGGTGACCCCAAGCTATAACAGGTTTGCTGTCAGCACACAGGGAATGCTTGAGCTCTCCTTGCTTGTTGCTGTACACTTTATGGTGAGGATTTTGACTGTCAGGATTTATACTTCAAAATACTCTGGAAGATAAATAGCCTTGGCAGTCTCAAGAGAGTGAATGATACATTTAAGCTTTCAATGCAGGTAACTTTGTAAGTTTCAATGCAATTTGCTACTTTCTTGGGAAAAGAGACTATTTTTTAAAAGTTATTTGTGTTATATTTAGTTTAGTGGATAGTGGTAGGCAAGGCTTTGCACAATTGAATGAATGTAATTATTCTGTTCTTATCAGAAGAAATTTGCAATAAAAGTCATATGACAGTCTCAGGAATATGGAAATACAATAAAACCCTACACTTTTAAAGGAAGTAACTTTTCCAAGCAAGGTGATACATATTCAGTAAAATCCATCAAACTGTAGTTTGGATAACATAAAATATAATGGAAAAATAGCATCCATTACTCTCTTTTCTGTGTCATATAATGTAACATTTTTAGATATTGAAAAGCTGATAACAGAACCGATGTTTTAATTTAGCTAAAATAGAAAGCAAGCATAATACATTAGCATTAGTTATGTGACAAATGTAGCCATGTGATAAGTTCAGCTAACTATCATTTTATGAATTGACATGCAGTTAATTAGTATCCTAAGTAAAGAAAACTCAAGTGTTTATTCATCCAATATTTTCTACTCACCTGATGGCTCTAATGACAGTTTTAAGAGCGGGGGTGAGATCCTCTACGGACACATCACACTGGCATCCTTTGTCATCATAAACATCATCTGTTCCAAGACTGGTGTCAGCTGCAAAAGACAAGAGCAGACTAAATAAGAGAAATTTAAGCCTGCACAGTGGTTCTGGAAAAAGAAGGACTACCTATCAAGCATGACAGACCTCCATCTGTTTATGAACTATATGATGCACTTGTGTGTGTCTGTGCTTGTGTCAGAAAATAACTTGGTCCCAGAGTAAAGAGTAAAAATTAGAAAGGAAGAATGCCTTATTATTTTTCAAACTTATTAGTAGCTGAGTACCAGCATGTTTATTCCTGATGTCCCATGGTTTTTCATTACATTCTCTGTTTTATGGGAAAGCGGTGAGCTAACAGATGTAATGGCACAATCAAAAGATGCTAAAGTTATATTATTACTGTTTTACGACTATGGATCAACTTGACATTGAACACAAAGGAGAAGACCCATTTCATTCAATAATCAGGCTGTGGAATGACCCAACATTTTATCACAGATGACAATAAACAAAATACTTTTTAACCATGAATGAATAATTGCCACTTTAAACCTCAGAGCCATGTAGGTATTTCAGGCTTCCTTTGCCATAGGAACTTCAGCCAAATTACTGTATCTATTTACCCAAAAAAAAGTGGATCCTTTATCATTTCCCAAACACCACCTCTGCAGAGTTGCCATCTGGGAATTAGCTAGAAATCTCAGAAGTGTCCATTTTACCTCAGTACATAAACAAAACAGGTACTGATGCATAATCAAGGGTTTCACAAGCTTAAAATGTGCTGGAATGCAAATGGACCAAGAAGGACAGGGTCATGGATGCCCACACATCATCTATGCTTCAAAGGCACATGAACTACAGGAAAATTCTTTGGGGTAGGTGCTTTTCCTCCTAAATAATCTTTCTTCAACTTCATAAAGTCCAAGTGCCCAGAAGAATTTCAGTCAAGTCAATGTATTTCATCACATAAGTGTCTCTGCTTCATGAGGAAGAGAGTGTAAAATGAGCGACATGAAATAGAGAAAAAATGATGGGATTCAGTAACCCTCAGTAACAGAGGGGATTTCTTTCCAGTCCTAGGCTGCTGCCTACATTCATGCTGTTATTTAAAACAACAGGTTTAGTCATTCAGAAACACTTCAAGTAAATAATTTCAGGGGTTTAAATTATAAGCACATTTGAAGCACAGTCAGACACAAATGACTACAGGACATTCAAATTCCTTTTTCAGGAAGGCTGCAACTTAAACATGAAAAATATTTTTTGTCAGTCAAAAGTACCTGAAAATGTCACGGTACCTTCTAAATGTAATAGGGATACCATCTTGTCTTAAACAATTTTGTATAGCATCTTTAGGAACTGATATTGCTGTATTGTTTTTTTCACAGATTTAATGTTCAGCCATACATATTTTTTGGTTGGGATTTTTTTTAAAGGAGTCTGGCTAGTTCATTGCCCTTAGAAACAATTTTTTTTGTTTGTTTTTTTGTTTTTGTTGTTACTATTGCTGAACTGGTACGTTTATGAGAAACATCTGTATAATTAATATTCATCTGTTATATTTAATAACAGGTGAATTTTTCTTTGACAGATAACAAAGAAAGATGGCTTAGAGCCATTGTATAAGTCCACATGAAACAATCAAATGCAACCATTAAATTGTAAAAGTGAAATTTTCATACAAAAAGTGAAATTTTCATACAAAACTTTGAAGTCTCTACTTCCATGCTCTAACTGTAAGTCATGACTACAATGATGCCAGGAGTGTTTTCTTTTTGCATTCTTTCATGAGCTTTGCTCCTGGCTTGGCTTATCTTATTGATAAAATATACATCTCTCCGCCCATCCTGCCTCAATAACATTTGGATTCCTGCCCAGAAATGCGACTAGCTAAAATAAACTTTATAATTAGTTTGATAGGTATATACACTACCTCATCTCAGGCCATGATAAGTGTTCCACAACACTAACTTTCCGGGTATCTCATCTGATCAGCCTCTCCAGTTACCTCTCCCAGTGTGGAAATCTCCCAGCTCATATATAAGTGCCATATTAAAACCAGAGCTTTTTATGCTACTGGTATTTCCAGCAACTCTCTAAGGTTTGAATCTATTCAGTTATGCCAGTATAAATTAGGAAAAATACTGCTCAGATCACAAGAGCCATAGCAGTCTAAACCCAGTGAAACTGGAGACTCCAACCTGAAAGTTTAAAATAAACATGTTTCTCTATGGTTGTCTCACAGATACGGTTCCTGGGTCCTTTGCCAAGTACAGTGTCATTAATAAAAGGGCTTCCTTACCAAAGTATGTCTTTGCAGAACTGTTTTGAGGATTGTACGGTGCAATTATAGTGTTCCATGTTGCTCCCTTGTGGATAAAATCTCCAACATTTTTAGACAGATGCTGGAAAATTCTTATAAATTTAAGCCAGCTTTAATAAGAGATGCTGCTCCTAATAAATCACATTTTTCTTTCTAATATTCCATTGATATGAATTTCCTTCATAATGGCAGCCACTCAATACCACAGGTCAATAAAGCTATGGAAAAGCTACCGCCTTGTTTGATTCCTATGGGAAACATGAATGTTTCTTTAGGATACTGAGCAGACCTGGGAAAAAGCTTGAGAAATGCATAGTAGCAATTTCAAGAAAAAAATTACAGCTTAAAACACCACTGAAATCAAAGTTCACATTCTTATGAATTTTTCCAGTGCAAGCTCATGTTGTGTACCACATAGTTACGAGGTGAGATGTACTTGTATCCTTTCTGTTCCTCTCAAGTTCGTTGTTGAGGTCAGGGCTGAGTTGGGGTCAGTTTGGCTGCTCTAGCAGCTCCAGCTGTTCAAACTTTTGCCAGCTCCCACATGGGGCTAAACTATGTTCTACAAGCTGCTGTCTGTCCCCAGAGAGCCCTTCCTAGGCATTAATGGAGCAGCTCTCAGTGCCAGCTCGTGCCTAGCCCTGCTCACATCTTCATCCTTTCCCGTAGCCTTTGTCTGTATCTTCTACTCTCTCTTGGGGTGGCTTCACTGCCAGTCTGTTCTAGGGTTAGCCCTGGTCTCTCTCTTCAGGAAACTCTACCACAAGCTAACCAAGGCTTTCAAGACTGGTCCTTGGGCAGCTCAGGAATATGGCCTCAATGATGCCCAAAATGTCTTTTAATACACATTTAGACAAAACCCTCATGTCTCTCTAAGAAGGGCTGTCAGTCCACTTGACAATCTAGACCTTTTTCTAATACCAACATATTTAGAATTCAGTATATGTTTTGATCTTAAACAAATAACATGTTTATTTCATAACTGATGAGGCATCTGCCATAATCTTACAATTTTTGACATTATTTACTTTGGGCTACTGTCTGGTCTTTGCTGCTTTTTAATTTCTTCCTCTTTTTCCCAAGCAGTCTTTAATTTAATCACACAGCAAAACAGCAATTACCAAGAAACAGAACAGGCATGCTCAAGTCAGTAAAATTGTCTTTATATTTCCCTCTTTTTCCCAGTATTTATGCATTTTTCATGCAAACTCTAGTAATTTGTGATCACCACAAATGAATGGGCAAAGAAATTAGGCTGTTCTAAAACATTATATGTCACCAACAAAAAAAAATTACAAGTTAGTAGCTGCATTTCATATGGCTCTTTGCAAGTTATTCACAAGAGTTGATTTATTTTTTTTTGTAAATAGTATTTGTCCTTTCTTAGAAGTGTTTTCTGTTGTTTAAGAATGTTTTGGCACTGGGAAAACTGTGACGCTGCTCTGATCACTCTCATAGCTCCTTGCTTTCAGTGTCAGTAACATTTAAGTAATTATCTGTCTGTTAAATAGAATTAAAAAGATTTTTTATTTTTTTGTTTTCTGGGAATAGCAGTATGCTAGCAACAATAATCCAGCATTAATAAGTATGTGTGCCAACACAATGAATAATCCTATGGAAGTGCTTCTGACGTAGTGACTGGTATGGTGATCCCAGCATAGACCTTTTGACTTGTTTTTTTGGAAGCCTTCAGAAGCACTTAGATCTTATTCTAACTGTGAAGGAGGTAGCTAGGGTTCTTCATGTGGGTGATATAATTAATTTTGCTGAGGCTGAGAACTCATCTTTTCACAGAAGCCACCTCTGTGGGCCCCCCCCAGTACTAAGAAACAAGCCATGCAAAACCAATTCAACATGTCAAAACCTCAATAGGTGCCTGAAGTTGATAACCTGCACATGACTTGCACTTATTCATGCTATAGCACAGTGTTGTGTTGACTTGGTTAAAAACACACTTGTTTGGAAAAAACGTCAGATTGATTTTCATTGAAAGGTACAACTGACGGTGAAAATTGGATGGTGGCCTAATTTTCACAGGTGCTGAGTTACTTTCAGCCATAGTTTTTGACTATTATCAAAACTGAGAATTTGAGTTGGGAATTGAAGTCCAAGCAATTCACAATGCAGCTCCACGGCCTGTTCTCCACCCTGTCCTGCAGCCTCCTGTGACTGCAGAACTGCTCTGGCTGCCCAGGGCAGCAGCACAGGGCACCCCCATGTGACACACTCATCTCTACACTCATTTTCTGTGTGAGTGGTCAGAAAGAAAATGAGTGGGTAACTCAGTGTGTCTGACTTCTGGGCAAGTAAAGTTGGACATAAATTCAAAGCTTTTGGGGTACAGATTGTCCCTGTGGGAGGTGCCAATGCATAGGTTTGCTGCAGCAGGGGGTCCAGGCAGCTGCTTTATTATGAGACTCCAAACTGCCTTAGTCTTGTCTGGCTACTGAGCTCAGATGAACCCTCTTGCTCAAGAAGCAGTGCCAGCAGCTTAATACTCTCATTATTTGTTCTTTCAGCCTCCTCTGTGAGCAAATAGATCCTCTGCTATGCTGCTCTGTGTAATGCCTAGGGTGTCTCCAAGGTAGGTATAGCTCACTCAACTTCATCCTGCCTTTGAAGTACCTTTCTTCACTATGAGCATTAACATTTACTGTGGTGAGTTAAGGATTTAGCCTATATTTAAAAAAAAATATCCTTTACATATTTTTTAGTATTTCTGCAGATGTTACAGTGCATAGAATGTTTCACAAAATCTCAGTTATTTTTTCCCCTCAAAAATTTTTCTGTGTACAAACATATTGATGTGATTCAGGCAATTGCCCTTTATAAAAATGAAATGTGTCTTAGCCTTTGTTTAAATATGTTTCATGAAACTTCTCACCTCTTCACAAGCTCTCATTATTTTCCTGTTTGTTGAACCATGAATACAAAATCCCTTCACTATCCCTATAAATGATTTTCTCTCCAATTTGCCTTTGCTTTAAAACATCAACAAGCTGACTCTCTCTCAGTACATAGTTCAATTACCTTGTTTTACTTTGATTGCTCACTAAGTTCCATAGGAAAAATCAACTGAAGAAAGCAATAGTAATTGTGATGGAACTTAATAATATACTTAATAAGAATGCCCAAAGCTCCCCTAGAGTGGGAAAGGCAGCAGCCCATGTTTACATGCTTTCCAGAGCAGAGGCCAGAAAAAGGAGGCCCAAGAGAGTGAATTATGTATTTATTTCCTTGATCTCTGGAAAAAAGAAACTAACAAAAGGAAAGACTTTCTTCTAATCAAGAAAGAAGGAAGAAGGTGGAACAAGCACTTCCGTGATGTGCTCTTCACATTAGATACTTAATATAAATATTAACCTAGAAAATGACACTAAAATCCCTGGCAGTAGACAGCAGTGTTCAAGTGGAAAAATTAAGAAAGAGGGAATAAGACTGACAACGTTTAAAAATATTGTTTACAGAGAGCTTTTATGAAATGGTTCCCATTTCCATGCTAGAAAGAAATTTCTCAGTAAAGAAAGGAAACTAGTGCCTCCTGTAAGGAGGAGCATTTTTGCACAAGCTTGAAAACTTTGCCTTCTGCCCAACCTGAGCCTCTACTCTGCTGACAGTACTGATGGGGAGTTCATAGTGCTGTGAAAATAGCCCATTCCTTGTCTTTCTTCTGAAACAGACAAAGCATTCCAGCTGGGGAGGAGAAGAGGACATCACTGAGAACTGCAGTGCAACGTGAGTATCTTAAAGAATATGCATAACAACATTATGTATGTTAAAGCATTTCTGAAAATCCTCTAATTTGGCTAATATGGAAGATGGAACCGGTGGAATGTTTTTTACTGGATATAAGTTTTCTTTCTCTGAAAGTGCAATGTTTTTTAAGGTTAGAAACCTAATTTATATCAATTATCATTTAAGGCAAGCAAGTTCCAAATATCTAAAATTCTAGAATTCTCTTCTAACAACTCTCAGTTGTTTTTAGTTATTATTTCACTTCTCAATAATTTCTGCACTGGCAACATTTCATGGAACAACTCCCACTACTTAATTAGAAAGAAATCCTTTTAATTTTGAATGATGATATGGAGGACCAGGAAACTTTCTAGAAATAATTCATTAAATGCACAATAATTATTTTTTTCTGGCTGATTTTATTATAAATAGCAGCAAATTAGCCAGCAATTTTAGATGGACATGTGAGAAAATTAAAAGAAGGTGACTCCAAATCTATGGCTTTAATTTTTGTTATTTTTTATATACCACGTCCAAGAAGTAAAAACTGTAAAATAAATTGCAGACACATATGATAGTATTTGGAACTGTAGACTAATGAGCTAAATGTCACACTTAATTGACTGTCTCCCTGCAAGACCTTGTAGCACACATCACTTGATATATGTCTGATATTCCAAAAGGTCCTCAGAGGTACTGTGCCCTGGGAGATTTCCAAGTATTGTTGAAGGAGGTCACAGACAGGGGCAAAGGCTTAGAGGATGATAGCTGTTTTATATTCAGGTATCTACAGGATAGTCCTATATTTTTAAAAGCCATGAAGGATTTCCTTAGTAATGTTTCATAAAACTATTTTTCAAATGCTTCAGATTTGGTCCAGGTGGTAGTGAAGTTTTATAAGCATCCTCTCAAAACTAGCTCTTATCTCATTTGTATAGTCTTCACTGCAGATAAACCCATGCAAATCAGACCATCACTTCTGTGTGATGGTCTGCTGCTATTCCTCACAGAGCCAAGCTTAATAATCATTCTCCTGTGACCACTGAGTCCAGTGAGCAATGGTGCACAGCAAATTCTTTAGGAGGTATTATAAAGAAAGAGACTAAATTGTGGGCTCATATGGCCAGGACTTTGGTTAGAATAAACTAAAATAATTCCTCAAAACCAATGGCCTGTACTTATTTACACAAAAATGACTCAGAGCTTAGATCAGAATGCCAGATCTTCCTAGTTAATTACAGTGACAATGGTAATAAATGAGAGCTCTATCTGCTCTCTGGAAGGCAATAACAAGAAAATAAATCTCTTGTCTAGCACAGATTGATATATTGCAAATAAATTTCATTCAAACTTTGACAACATGCAGCTTCACTTTGAATCAGCTAATTTAAGCATAGATGTAGAAGCAACCCAGCTAAGGACTTCTGCCACATCAAGTGAACCTTATCCAAGGTCAAGCTGTTTATGCTACTGAAAGGAAAAGTTGTCATTTTTGTAATACATAAATTACACGGTAGTAACTGAGGACATGGGGGCTGAAATGCACAATTGCATTCTTTCCATGCCTCTTATAATATACTCTACCCTGAGGATTTTGTGCAAGTACTCTGCAGGGAATGAAAGGCTAGAGGTCATGTGAGTGTATAATGTTTGGGGATGGTGCAAGAAATCAAATATTTCCTCAGAGAGTTCTTTTTAATTAATCAAATGAAATATGTTTGTAATATCTCCAGTGCTGAACGCTTTTGATGTTTTATTCAAAAAGCCACAGAATGTCTCTAGGTTACAGTAAAGGCACAATAACTCATTCAGAAGCTCAGAAGCACAGGATGGTAGAGAACAAATATAAGAGGGTATTTTTGTCCCTCATAGAAAACTCCATCTCCAACATAATATTGGTTCATTAATTCAGCTGTGGTGGTACAAGACTGGAACGTGATTTAAGCAGAAAAAAAAAATTAATTTAATTACTTCTGTTCCTCAGAAAGTAAGGCAAGCAAAAAACAGAACTGGACAGGAACACCATTGTAAAAAATAGATTTTGTGTGGTTGAGTCTCTGTGGATGGATACACAACATACAACGAGGCATGGGCACAGTGCCTTAAGCAAGGCACAAGATCACCTGTACCTGTACTGCTTAATAACTTGCACAGATCCTGCCATGGGCTTGGCCCTGCTGCTGGGTATTCTCATGTTCTGGGCACCACTCCTCACAGAGAGTTTGGCTGCAGCTTCCCTGTTTTTGTTAACAGGGACCAAAGCCATGCTGCATGAGGAGGCCTTGGGGCCGGAGGTAGCTCCTGGCTCACTTTGTGTACAGGTGCAGAGGGGGCTCTGAGTGGCTCCAAGCTTTTCCTATGTGACATAGCATCCCTTTGGGGAAGGCTCTTCCATGACCCTATACAATCCTTTTTAAGTGTGTGCTTTGTAAAGCTTCACTATTTACCATTCTTGATTGGTGAAAATTTCCCTTTCATCTGCCTTATCCTGATAATTCCCTTTTAGGCTGATAACAGGGATTGGAAATACAGCATTCTGGCACCTTTGTTAATTTGTTCAGAGTCCCCTCTGCAACAAGATTTCTGGAAGTTGTGGACCATATGTCAGCAGAGACTGCATATGTATTTAAAATCAGATTATATATGTCTTGATATTCACTTTCACTCCCCTGTGCTATTCTAAATGCCCTAGAAAGCATCTCCAATCAGACCACCAAAGACTTCTCTAACCATCAAACCTCTCTCAGGTTTGGATTCCATTTGCAAATGCACATATGTAACTGAAATCATTACTGCCATTGTCAGACCCACTTTGTCACTGACAATAAATGGTTTATAGGCAGTTTCAGAAGATTGTTAATAACCATAAATAAAGCCATTTGTGCAATGGTTTTGGTCATATTGTTCTAAGGCTGCTATGCCAAAATCCTTTTGGGAGAAACCCATGGCTGGCTTAAGTGTTTTACTTGCTGCCAAGAAATTCTTCTTCTATGATTTCAATATGCAGTAGGGGAGTGCTAGAGTGTTTGCTGCTGGATAGCCTAAGAGGAAAGCCACTACATTTTCAATCAGATTAGCCTTTCAGCTACTCCCATGAGCTCCCGTCTGGACTAGAATCCTCCCTTTTCAGGCCAGTTTCTAATTGCTAATGTTGAGTTTCTCCAGCAGTCTCTTTCTGATGGTTTTGGTCCATATTCCAGCCATGTCCTTACCAGAACTCAGTGAGCACTCAGTCTCCATGTTGACCATCTATCTGCCTTAAATCATCCTCATATGCTAACAATTTTCCTTCCTTTTGGAACACTCTCCTTATATATTTGCATATTTTCTTTATTTTCACACATAATTCAATCCTCTGCCTATGCAGAGCATTTACAACTCCACATCCCATACAGTGAAATGTCTTCTGCCTTCTCTTTTGGAATAGGAAGTTCATAGTAAGATTATTTTTTTCAGTGATACGAAGTTTTGACACTGAGCTGGGTATCCAGCACTATGTTGTCACAGCCCCAAAGGTCTATTGTAATGTAATATCTTCTCCCACCAAACACTACCGGGATGTAGGAATCACCAGAAGGACCAGTTGTTCAAGGATACTGTTTTGTGCCCAAGATTTCACCCAGAAAAATTTGGCTTCTAGTTTTCGCTTGATGATTGTCCTGACAAAATTATTAATTATTTGGCTGGGGAATACCTCAAGAAGGAAATTGGAGGATCTGGCAAGCAAGAGATAAGAATGATATGCTGCAAACATTGTCTTTTTCATCCAGTAAAAAATGCAAGATGTTCTAACTTAAATACATCATCTTGAGATCTTTTTCACTGAGCTGTCAAATGCAGAAAGCACCAAGCTATGAAAAAAAAGAAAGAAAAAGAAATCAAGGTTAGTAGTGCCTGACTTTTCCTATGAAAGTTTGGGAAAGACAGCAGGGAGCTGTCTCTCAGCAGTGAGCACACTGGACATCTCTCTAATCATACTGGTCCTAGAAGTAATTGGATGAGGTCCCAGACTGGAAACTTGGCATTTGCCTAAAAGCTGGAGACAATGAAAGCTGTTCCTTCTGCCACAGATGAGAAATTGGTTGTATCTGTTGGCCCCAGTTCATAAGGGTGGACTAGTAGCTGGAAATCACTGACCAGGAAACAGGCTGTGCTCACCCTGAGGAGTGGGAAGATCTTCAAGGGTTTACGCACAGCAACGAGGGCTCTGTTGTTGTTACTGTCTTTTATCTACAGATATACCCAAGGTGCTGTTTATGCCACCTTTTCCGTGAGAGGGAAACAATCAGAGGCAGCACGATCTGCTCGTGCACATGGCTGTTAATGATGACAACATGTACAGGACAAAATAGGAGACATGCTGAGGAAATGCTTCTATGATAAATGGGCTAATAAAAACAAAACAGGTGTTTCAGTGAGGTGCAGGCTGCAGAGCTGGGGTAAAAGTGAGCCACTGATATTCTGAGAGGGTGCTCAAAAAATTACTTTCTTCTTAGGTCACTTCCAGGCACAGTGTGACTTACAGGATTTAACCTATTAAATTACTTTTGGCAAAGTAATGGTTTGGGAAAAATACTTGTGCTTTATAAGTGATTATGTAGGATGCATAAATTTAGACAGGGCAGCTCCAACCACTATGTTACCTAGAGCATTTCTCAGTTCCCATTGTGGCTTTTTCTGAGCTTCATATCAGCGTGAGACCCAGGCTATGTCACACAGCTCCTGTGATACAGCTGCCATGGGACATAAGCCAGGGCCTGTGCCCCAGGATGGAGACAGGAGTGGATAGTGAAGAACCTGGATAGTGTCCTGGTAGCTGATACACCTCAGCAGCTCACTGTACCACAGGCAAATTCGGAATTTATGCATCTGTGAAATCTCCATGGAGGATGACTAGCCTGGAATGATGACCTTAGCAAATACCATTGGTTTGTCTTGATTGCCCTCCAGGAAATGTTTATTTACCCAGGCTTTTCCTGAAGAGATCTGTTGTGTAGAACATCCTCACTGAGTGATGGTGCATTGCAGTTCAATGAGTATTTTTCAATCTACATGTTTGTGATAATATGTGCTCTTAAAAAGGAAGCGACATCAACATTGCACTTCTGACTAATTAGTCTTACCACAACTGTTGGATGCAGCATGCAAGATTGCCATTGTAGGAAGAGGTTGTACCTTTCCCATTCAGGCAGGGTCACTGCATTCTCTGGTAGTTTGTTTCCCTTCTTTTTTACATGGAGGATACCCCAAGAAAGAATAAAACATTCATAGATTGGGAAATATTGGAATGGAGAAACCCAAAACAGAATCCACTGTGGCAGCAGTACCCCCAGAGCTATGTGAGTGCACTTATCAGTGCTAGACTTCTCCCATACAGGGTTCACCTGGTTCTCTCAGTTCCTGCCTATCGGGGGCTGCTGTCACCCAGTTTGGTGCCCCTTGTTTAGAGTCACTGTCTTTCTTTTGGCAAGCTTCATCAGATGAAGATCCTTGCCTGAATACTGGTTAATTTAATGCCAAATTTGACTTCAGTTAGAGAATGGAGCAGCATAGGAGGCAGCTTGAGGGAAAGGCTGGGCTGCCTGATGCAGGTTCAACAAGCAATTTTCACCAAGATTTAAGCAGTTACATTTCAGGAGTCCTTCCTACATCCAAAATACCCTATAGAAAGCAATGCATAAAAGCAACAACACTGATTTTGTTTGCTAAATCTACCTGTCTAATCTAGCCAGATACAACCCTGTAAAACTCAAAGCACCCAGTATTGTATGCCTTGGTGGCAGGTGATTGCATCGCCAGTGCAGGTACTGGGACTCCCCTCTGCACAAGCTGTGCTCTCTCTGGCAAAGGCACAGACAATGCTGGCTGTGCTGTGTGGACCACCAGCAAGAGGCAGCAGGTTTGGGCAGCAGCTGAGCTCAGCAGTGGGAGAGGGGCCATGACAGAGGAGCTGCTGCAGCCAAATCCCTGGGATGCATTTTGTCCACTGTGATTTGTCATAGTGACCTCTTTTTCCACCAGCTGTTCTCTATGCACCACTGACATGATTTCTTATTAAAGAAAAAAATCACATCATCGGGCTCTTTGAAGCAGACTATAGCTGACTTGTGTCTCTGGCCCCGAACAGCAATTCTTTGTGCCTTCCTAAAATGTGTACAATTGCTGTGCAAGTGTGCAGGGGTGTGAGCAGGCTGGGAGCAGCAAACAGGGGGTGCAAAGGCAAACAGGGGGTGAGGAACTCCTACCATCGACCATGGGTTTGGGCTGGGAGCTCTTGAGGCGCAGCGAGGGCCTGAAGCGGGTGCGGTCGTTGAAGCTCCAGCTCTTCTGTACTTTGGTTGGGCTGCCCTCGGTGGCGATGTCAGCACCCGGGGACCGGCGATCTCCCACCGAGGATTGCCTGTTTTTTATGCTTTGACCTCGTGGGCTGGCCATCCGGACTCGCTCCTTAAAACTCAGCTTTTGACTGTGAGAGAGAGAGAAATATATTTTATTTCAGAGCTACTTCAATCAGTTTCTTTTTTCTAACCCAGTTTTTCAATCCATTTCTTTTTAACCATACAATTATGGTTATTGAAAATAATGTGTAAAAAAATCTCATTGGTATGAATCTGCTTCTTACACACTTTTATTTTCATTGAATATATTTCATTAGTGAATGGAACTGATTTGATATAATTGTTTTTTGATAGAAGCATTAGCATTGGCAGTCTATCATATAGTACGGAATAACCTTCTAAAGGAAATTAAAAATAACAAATCGAAACAATTTCACCCAATTATTGTGCATTAATCTCTATGAGGTTTTTTTCTATTCCTTGAACTTGAAATAGGTTTGCTTCCATCCTAGTCAGCCAAGCTTAGTGCATTTCTGGCCATGTTTTCAGATAAACAAAACCAAAATGTATTTTATTGTAATTGCATGCCATGTAGTGTTGTTTGGTTTGGGTTCTTTTTAAGCAGGCAAAAATACTGTTAGTGTATATTCATGCTTTTTCAGGATGTGGCACTTCCAACATTTCATATGATGATTAGTGATCACTCATATCCAGAATTCCTTGTTAGAGCACTTACTTGAACAAGACAAAACCAAAATTAATAAAACATCCAAGAAACAGCATGATGACTGATTAATGAAAATGTAACAATATGTTGTGTGCTCTCTAAAGCCATTGCTGAAGATTAAGCTGGGAGCTGACTACGTGCAGGTGGTGTGGGACAGGTACCAGAGCCCAGCCACACGACTGTGTCTGCTGCATCAATGGTCACTCTGTGATCTTATGCTTGACCAGTTGTAAGGGTTTTTTTTACCCCCCTGCTGTGCTTGTAATCCACCCCTCCAACCAGTTAAATGTAGGATTTGTAGATTTTCTATTTCTCAGTGCTTAAATTACCTTTGTCCAAACATATCTGATGAACAGCCTGTGGTAACTGGGACTATTTGCCTACACTTTTTCATTATTTAATGTTTTTGCCTTTGTTTGTCCCTTCCTGAAGCAGAAGACACAAAGGGGGAACAGAGGAAGAGTCTGATACCAAGGTCTGGAAACTTTGTTTTATATGCAAGGTTAAGTTCAATTGGTTGAGCAAGGGAATGGTCACCTTGATCACTGGTCCTGTTCTTTCAAGGAGAGAGATGATGGGAGCAATGCAGTGTCTGTTCGTGGTATGGTGCTACTGGGACTTGCAGTCCTACTGCCCTGGGGTAGGCTTTGCAGGGGAGGCTTTTAAAATACCTTTAGCAAAGACTGGTTACCTGAAAATTACAGTGGATCTTGAGGTTAAGACACTTTCTAGGGCTCTCAAGGTCTTTGCATTTAATTTCAGCATGCCCATAAGACGTTTTGAACAGAAACAAAGCCTGAAGATAATTAAGTAATGCTAATATGGACTATGTGGTTCTTAGATGTTTAACCTACTGCACTCTGAAAATACAGTGTTAATATGTAATTATATGAAATGGAAAGTAGTTATAAACCTCTGTGGCTGTGGAATGTTGAGATAA
This sequence comes from Thryothorus ludovicianus, assembly GCA_013397245.1. Lineage (NCBI taxonomy): Eukaryota > Metazoa > Chordata > Aves > Passeriformes > Certhiidae > Thryothorus > Thryothorus ludovicianus. Next base: position 478,870 of record VZTB01000319.1, on the reverse strand, counting down.
ACATATCTTTGTCCATGCATAGCAAAGCATAGCATTTCAGTCTGAATACAAACATCACTGAGAGCAGAAAGGATGCAGTTTTTTTGCAGGCAAAACACATGCTGGGATGCTTATAATGCAATAATTTTCAGGAATACTAAAAAATGAGCACATCAATAAAAAGATCATTAGACAAATGTATTCCTATATGGCATGTTGGATTACTTGAAAGAATACCTTTACTATAATTTCTCAATGTAATCCCCTTCTTTGCTTGCCCAAACAAACAATTGTTGAAATAAATACACCACAGTGATGAAAAAGTTATCTATTTCCATTGTAAATTGTTATCCAGTGCTGTGGCATAAGCAATACAAAAGGCCCAGAGAACCTGATATTTGAAAGAAAAACGAGTTCAAAAATTTAACTCTGAATACAAATTCCATTTCAAGACTGAATTATATTTTGCATTGTACAACAATGAAAATAGAAACTGTAAAATATTTATTAACCACATTATTGCATTGTTATATTATATAGGATGAGGAAGAGAATCAAAACTGACTTCTTATTATAGATGCTATTCCTGCAAGTGTCCCTTATTTTTTTAACTCCCCTTATGGCTCAAATTTTACTTGTTATTGAAAAATGAAGTCAAATTAAGCTTTTTTTTTTTTTTAATATTAGTGTAAAAATGTTTCAGGACAGTTCTCTTCCTGCTGAATAAAATAATTAATAAAATTATTAAAAAATTAAAATGGATAAAATAGCCATAAAATCTATCTATATAGATCATATTTTTTTATAATCACATTAACTCCAAAATAAAAATGAAAATTTAAAACCAAACCAAAAATTTAATACCAAAGTCAAAACAGCACATGTGTTGTTCTGTCAATTAATTTGTCCTAATGAAAGCACGGGCTGCCTTTAAATGATTGGTAGACATGGTTATTTTATTTATAAAAGCTGAATGGTACATAATGACTACTTAACCTGAATATCTTTAGTTCTCCAAATCAAAGAAGTGAGGCCATGGTGAAAGGAACAGTAAGCATTTTATCTGTACTATAGACATTTTTCAAAAGTGCAATGCTGAGAATGAAAATATTAATGTAAACTGCAGAGCTTATACTTAAAAAATCAAATCAAATCTGCTTTGTAGCAATGACAATGTACTGGCATGCCAAGGGGACATGCAGAGGGTGCTGCATTGGGAAGAGAAACACAGCCCCTGCAGGAAGCAGGGTTTGCAAACTCTCTTTTGCATCTTGAGATGCGTACCCAAAGAGACTAGTTATAGTGTTCTTGGATCCCTGTTCCTATTTTGAGACTGGTGGGAAATGTTCCTGGAGTCACCGGGTCCTTCTCAGACATAAATTGTGTGACTGACAGTGGAGAAGAAAGGTTGAGAGAAGAAAGCTTGTGCTTGGGAACACACTGTCTTGGGGCTCTTCTGTGTACGATAAATAGCAGATGATGAAGGAGTAGCTGAATCAGAGCACTTTGAGTGTACCCTGAGTGAAAGTCCCTTTCCTTATAGAATAAAGCTAGCTCCTGGCTCTGGATTCTTTGTTGCAATAGTGGTAGAGATGGTGTTAAAACTACAAAGTGAGGGTAATCTTACACCATTCAAGCATCTTTGGACATTCTGCATTCGAATCAATCGCCAGTGACTCTTTTAGGGCCCTTTATTCTGATTTAATACTGGTTGTATCAGCACTGGCTTGTCCTTCAAATCTTGCAGGTTCTGGCTATTATAGTTTTATTTTTCACCTTTTCTCCTCTCTTTTTACATGGTATCCAAAGGAAATCCTTTGAATCAAGCCTTTAATAACCATTGAATATTCACACATCCCCATAGGCATTCACAAACTTAAGTTAGGTGTTTGTCCAAAAGGCAAAAACCATAAGAAAGAAACAGGAAAATAAAATTGCACAAGTTCCTAAATCAAAACTGAATGACAAATATCTGACAGACCCACAGCTGTCTCCAGTTATCTCTGCATTCCTTTAGATGTGTCTGTCCATCATTTCTTGTACTTTGTATGACTGTTAATTTAGCCCAATTGGCTGGCATATATTTTTGCTTCTTATGGCAGTCTTCCCTGGCAATGGTAATCTCTTTGGAGCTATCCCTCCTCTATTCTTGCAGGTTGAAAGTTGTGGAATGTATTCTTATTGATAACACTCCAGCTTTGAAGCATCTTTTAGTGGAGATGAATTACAACTGGCAGCTGTAGAAAATGAAGCAAATGACTTTTCTGTATTTGTCTGCCTTCTGAAAGGTCGGTTGTGGGATCTTATGACTCATTCCTCCCATTGCATGCCCAAGGCGCTCACTTCCCTAGGATAGCAAATGACTTTCTAGTTTTTATTTCTTCATTTTCAAATTCTGCCTTTTCCACCTTCGGTTTATGAAGGAATGGGTGTGTAGGGACACTAGAGGTCACTGCAGCTTCACTGCAGAGAGAATGATCACTTTCTGCTGGTCCAAATGACTACTCTGGAAAAGAGTTTGGTTAAACTCACAAATGCAGGCAAACCTTTGCACTGTCTTCCACATATTATATTAACCAAGCATCTCTTCCCATCCCAGTCCCACTCCCCCATTTGTCTGCCGCCTTTCTAGATCTCTGGTCAAGTTAAATTTCTGCTCTGCCTCAGCCTCAAACCTGCAGCACTACTGCTTGCTACTAGCCACAATTTACACCTTGTTTTCCAGCTTTTCATACTGAGCCAATTGGTGCAAGCAAGAATAGGAAGAAATTGAAACAAGTCAGAAGTAAGAGGAGGGACTGAGGGTGAGGAAAAATGCTTTGAGTCTTGAGACAGAAGCTAAAATTTTCAGATATTATTACCTATGGCAAACAACAGCAAGCAGATGCACACAAAATGCCAATTTTCAGCATTTAACTACCTGTAAATACAGGTGTTGATTCTTACGGAGCCTACACTTTTACTGAAATTAAGCTAAGTTGAACAGATGCAAATGCAATGGATAATACTGTGAGACCTAAAGTTCAAATGTTCAAGACTTCACCACCAGTCTCATGCTAGGACCATGAACTCAAGAAATTTAGTGTTATATCTCATACCTTCAAAAATAATGACAGTAATTTCAGGCCACAGTATATTACAGCTCAATTGTCAAACAGAAAAAGTAAATATTCAGGATGTTTGTGCATTTTTTCCTTGTCCAAAACAATTCCTAATGAAGAGAAACCATTTTGATCCAAATTTTCTGTAATCAGTTTGTACTTCTACTGCCTTTTACATTATTTTTAATAGGTAAGAAAAAATGCAATCAACTTGAGATATGAATCATAGGCTTCTTCCCATAAGATTCATCTATCTAGGAATTACCATTTTTGGTAAGAGACAGAATTTCCACAGAACTCAGCTGAAACAGATGCTTGATTTCACATGCATTCCTCTACCTTCCAGTACAGGATGCAGGCACATCATCCACAAGCTGAGTCCAAGGGGATTCTTCTCAAGAGCAATTGCACATTTTGACTGTTGTAATTGCCTAGCATGTTACAGCTTAATATTCTCCATTAATTATTAGATGGAGAAATAACTGACATGGTTATAAAAATCCTCTTGGGCTTGGGGAAATGGCTTTACCCAAATATTCAACCTCAGTTTTAGATCTCCACAGGGTAATGCATTCCAAAAGTTAAAGTCTCAGGCAGAGAAGGAGAATGGGGCTTTGTAAAACCAAGGTGTGCTGTGCACTGCAATTGTCTGGCTGGATGAGTTTGAAACAACCGGTGTTGCTGCCATTGTGATAATGGCATTGCAGGCAATGAGCAAAAAGGGACTTACAAGCACTTAAAAATAAATAGGAAACATTATTTGGAGAAGTAAGGAGCTTTAAAGCACTAAGGAGGGGAAGTGAATGAATCATGCACCTGATGTTAGTTAGCATTCTCAAACATCATGTGAATAGGCAGGATGCTGAATACCTATGTTTCCGAGGGGTGTACATCCTGAAGAGCTTCTGTTTATTACTACAAAGCTTACTAGGAGTGAGGGGAGATAGAGGACTCTGTTACTAAGCATTCCAGTGCTAGGTAAGGGGTTAGGTTTTCCACCTCAAGTTAGATTATGCATGATTGGCAATTTCATTTTTATATGGTGCATGCAGAGTGTTTACATTAAATCTACTTTTAGAAACAGATACAGTATAAGAGGTGAAAGAATTCCATTATATAATTTACTTGTTTCCATCAGAACAGGGCTGACTTTTCCCTGAAGTTCTTATACTAGCAAAACCTATCCTTATTGCACCAGAGAGAATTGTCTGAGTAGGGAATGCCTATTCAGCCTCATGAGTTACAAGATTAGATGGGTGACATTCATCCTTTGCAGACAACCAATGCATGTCCTACACACAGTTTAAGACTGATTATGCTGTCCGTATGCCACAAGATTCATCAGTCTTGATCTAGTTTCCTGCACAGGAACTATTTCAGCCACGTTGTATAACTGAACAGAAATATATATTGCTTGTTTCAGTGTGTGCATTTGCAGATATTAAGAATTTAACATACAGGCTTATTTTAAAGTAGCTTGCACAACTCTGGAACAGATTTATAGAAATATCTCATTTATTGCCTGGATTCATCAGAGAGGTTGTCTATCAATACTTTGATAAATGATTAATTAGAATACTTTTCTATAAAATTTGGAGAAATACAACATACATATTTTTATTAAAATCAACCTGAAGCTACAGCCTCATAAGCACAGCTCTCTCAACTCAAAGGCATAGCACCATTTAGTTACCTGATGAAAGACTGTAGGTCTATACATGACAAAACACAAGAATTAATTTCTGTAAATATAAGTCAATTTGGTAGGAAAGAAGATAATGAACTTTTCCCTAACACAATACAAGTTTTTCTTCACTGTTACTAGAAGGGAATATAGAGCAAAGAGCACGTTCAGAATGCAATCCAATGTACTACTTGTGCAAACATGTCTTCATTTAAAGAGTGAAAAAAGGAAGCTGACTTAGTTCACATAGCATCCCATGCAAGTCACTTAGCATCTCAGTAAGAAATAAGTTAAATTGTCAAGGACAGTTATCTCAAAGTACATTGTAGAAGTTCTCATTTACATCTTTGCCACAAAAGACCACACACACCACATGTATTTTCAGTGATACAAACATAAAGTGATATATCAGCATAAGAGCAATAAACAGCCACTGACAAAACACACCTTTTTTTTAAAAGGCACGGAGTGGTCCGTAGGGTTTTTTACTGTGAAACATGATCTCAGAAGTTAACTAGCTCATTTTCACATATACACTAATTTGCAGCAGTGCAAATATTAGTTAAGAGTTTCTGAAGGAGCAAACATCTTCCATTCAGTGAAAATAAAGTGAGTAAATCTGGCTAAACTGTTGACTTCTTTGAAAGCCACAGTTGTTATCACTAATATGGAAAACATAACAAGCTGGGTGTTTGGGTTTCTGGTTCATTTTTCATCTAGTTTCCAGTCACTGTAAGTAAATTTGTCTCTTTTAGTGCTTGCAGGTGCAACTGGGAATAACCTCTCCCTTCTGCACAAATCCCACTTTTAGAGGGACACACTGGTAACTTCTGTGTCACCTTTAAAAAAGTCAATTTTAAATGCTGCTGTCAAAAGACTAGGAAATACTGTTGGTGAGTGCAAGAAGTTTGGATCAGACTGTAATAATTTAATGAGATCAATATGTTGCTAGCAAGCCTGTGGAGGTAATGTACACAAAAAGTCCCAGAACTGACAGAGCAAATTCTGTCCCCTTGAGTTACAGTGATGGCAACAGCAGTTACATGTGCTTGGAGGAAAAGGTCGGAGTCAGGTGCCAGAGGAGCAGTCTGGGAAATGGAATGGGACATGGGTAATTGATGTGAAGACATTCATCCCTGACTGCATAACCCAGAAGCATTTGTGAACCACAGTACAACTTGAGGCTGGATGTATATCAGGGGCTGATGTGTCATCAACATTTTTTTCCTTGGCTTTTCAACATTTTCTGCTGGGAGGTAAAGTCTGCTATTCTCTGAGCGTGCTGATACCGCAGTGCTGGCTGCCAAATGCCTGCTGATTCCCATCCCTAAGGAGTTTCCGAGGTAGACTAATTTCTCTCTGAGGCCTTTCCTGTCCCTAAGGATTTGAGTTATCAGTACAGCAGAGACCAGCATTTTCTCCTACTGCCTTAGGACACGCCTCTCCAGAGGTTTATTTACCCAGCGAGGATAGCCCTGCCAAGGCTCGCTGTGCTCAGGCGGGATCTAGGCTGGGTGGAAGCCCACCTGTGCTCCTGGCTGACAGCAGGAGGGCTTTCTTCAGCAGAGATGCTAGTCTGGCTCCTCTGCTTGAACTGGGGGAGTGCAAGCCATGCAGCCAGGAGGAGGTGAAACACTGCAGTGCTGCTTTCCCCCCCACTGGGATACCTCCTATGTCCCAAAACGCTCCTTAGGAGGGGATGACAGAAAAGTTAGAAAATGTGGAGACATGGCACTTAGGAAGCCTTGAGGCTGCTCCTGGCAGCGCAAAGGTGACATCCAATGACATCCAACCAGCCCCATCAAAGGGTTCTCCCTGTAATGGAGGGCTGGTGGGCATCACATAACCAAATTAAACTATATGTCTGTAATGTCCACTGCAACTCCTGCATCGATTTTGTGGCAGAAGCTGAGGCTGTGTCCTTGCCCAGGAGATGGGTCTGGGGAGGTTGGTCCACTGGCTGCTCTGCCACTGTTCAAACTGAGCCCCACAAAGCTACAGCACGTGAGATGGGAAAAAAAATTGCCTATTTTCCCCATAAAAAAACTGGGACAAAGAAGCAAATTTCAGCACCATATGAATTCAAAAAAACCTAATTTGTGATTATTATCCATCAACAGTTGCAGTTCATTGAACCGACTGTATAGAACCCAAAATCTAAAAGCTATTAGGAAACAGCAATTTCACAGATAAAAGATATAAAAGAAACTACAAACCTGCTAGAAGATTCCCCTTGTTCTTTTCTTCAGGTCAGGGAGTGGGAGGGAAAAACATACTTGTTATGCAGATAGCAATCACATTACTTAGTTACAGATGATGTTATATGTATGATAAAAGTAAATGGGTATGTTAATTGGTGTACAACACACACGTTACATTGCAACCACAAAAACATTCAAGCAAGACTCATAACTACAATGCTTCTGGAAAAGAAATTTTTCAGGTTTTTTAACACATGCATAACATGCTTAGTACATACCACTGCAGACTGAGTTGGCAAAGCACTTAGGCAAAATGCATTGCTGACACATACATAACAGAAAGCTGTAGTTTCTTATTAGATAAGTTATTTCTGGTAAATAAAAAGGTTCAATTTTAGGATAGCACAGTCATATGCTCATTTAAAATAAGAAGTAGATGCACTTTTGAGGGACAGTCATTTTTTGCAATATTTTATGTGGGATACAGCTTCATTAGTTATGTAATTTTTCTGTCCATCCACTTATACTAATGTTGCTTTCAACCTGTTTGTATATATAAAATATCAGTACTTCATTTAACTTTTAATCTAAAAGCTCCTTTTAGTGTGGAGCAGTTTGGAATTACAGTTATGGTAATGGGTTACTTACGGCTCTGTTCTTGTCAACTCTTTGAAATTCAAAGATCAGCTTTGGATGCCCAGCCAAACTTCTTTTTGGCTGAGCTTTTTGGCACACAATTACCTTTTTACTGTCATGTGGATGTTCATCACCCAGCTTTGAGAGAAACCACTAATTCTCTTGCACTGTCTGCAATTAACAACAGTTAAGATGCTTATCAGAGCTTTCCCATAAGGCTCTTAGCACTCTCCTCTTTGATCTTTATCAAGTGTATTTGCTTCCTGATTTGTGCCCTGTATTGAATCAGTCACTGCCTTCTGCTAAACCTTTTGCTGAATTATTGAAAAGTCTTGGGCTGCCAGTGCTCTGTGAATTCTCACCCAAACTGGGATATCAAATATTTCCTGTCTGCCGAACTGTGGCAACAGCTCCTTTGAGTAATCTTCCACTGTCTGTATGTGTGACTATGTATATAGATTATCCTAAGGAAATAATGAATATATCAGAAGTTATGAAAAAAAGGAGCACATTCCCCAGTTCATTCACCTGCAAAATACCACAATGCACTTTCTTTGGAAAGGTAGATCAGCAGCTACAGCTTTATACAGAGGCACAGGCATAAACTTACCATTGAACAAAGGAACAAGCTCTGCATTATAGTTATTATTTTTCTCCTTAAGGATAATTTGGAATGAAGTGAATCATTAACCGTGATGCATGAGTGGGTTGTTGGGAAAATGTTTCTAATGCCTGTGCATTTCTAAGATAAATAGCAATGATTTGTATTTGTTCCTGGGCTCCTACATGATATTGATCTCATTTGTTAGTTGAAATTTTTAATGAGAAGACTTGAGAGGACTTCAGACAGCAAACCAAGACGAAACAGACAAATACTAGTTCTCTACAAGCTTGAACAGACATCAAAAACAGCACCAGCTGCCATATTTGTACCTACTTTGTAGGGCTGCAGGTATGCAAGGCCTTCAAATGAGGCTTCCAGGTAGCAATGGAAACTGATTTCTCATCAGCAGCATAACTACGCCATACACACTACGTGCAGGATATATGGTAAAAAAAAGAAAAAACAAGGCAAGAGGGAGTAGGGGATGAAACAAAAAATTGAAAAGCAGATTAGTAACCAATACAAGTTGTATCTTTCTCTTATCATTCATAGCACTGATACATGCCTGAGGGGAGGAAGAATACTTTCATAATATCGCCAGGTGGCTGCCACGTTTGTTCGGCTGGCGTCGGTAGAATAAAACCGCCAGGAAGCCTGGTATGGGGAAACAATAGAAAAGCACAAAGGAACCAAGAAAATGAAGTGACAATGCCACCACACTGACTATGGAGTGAGAGGAGTTTGCTCAGACCAGGATGCACTCGATTAGGCTGATTCAGGAAATACCAGTACAAACCTACCAAAACTTTTGTGAATCCCAGTACACCTTATGCAGTAAGACAAGAGTTACCATCTCCATGAAAGTAACAGAAGATGTTCATCATATAAAGGTGCTCAGAAAAGCATTGCAGTGATTTATTTGTGACAAGTCCATAGGGGACACCCCCACAAACTTGCAGTGTAATGTAAAGAAAATGTCTTAATACATTGCGCAAATCATAATGAAAACCAGACAAAAAGCACTTAGAAGAAAAGAGAAGCATTCTCTGTGGTTTGAAACACTGCTAAATGTTTAAAAACACGAAATGAATAATTTCAAAGATGAGTGACCAAAGCATAGCATTGAAAACCTATCCATTGTTTAGATTTATAATGCATGTAGATAGTAAGATGAGCCTTGGTTCTACAAGCTGGGACATGTTCCCTGATGTCAGCACAATTATATTAATTTGTACTAGCTGAGCATCTGTGCTTCCTGTATATTGTCAACCATTAAATGTCATCTAGGTATTCCTGTATGGAATCTAATACCCTATGTTTTCCTACTGTGTACATCCCAGCAACACATCCAATCTTCATTAACAGATGGAGAACCTGTTACTCACTTTGAAAATTGCTTCATTGGTCGATCATTCTTGTTGTCAAAAATTTCTGCATTATTTTTAATTTGAAACTATGCTTCTGGCTTATAGCCAGAGCTACTTGTTATGTTTCTGTCTGCTACATTAAATGGTCCAGTAGGTTCCAAGACTTCTTCTCTGAGTTTCTGTGTTCAAATAATTCTCACGCTAAATATTTCTTATAAGCTAAAAAAATTGAGAAAAGTATACTCCTATGAAACATTTCACCTTTCTACAGCTATCTTTAGGTCAGGCAAAGGCTCTATCAAACAGTCTATCTGTGGCAACAGATGAGTTAGCACAAACTAATTCTACAGCATAGCTGTTTAGAAAATAGACATTACCCTGATAAGCTAGACACACTTTTAAAAATCCTGGGCACTGTTACAATAACCAATGATATGCAGTTCAGACACATCCTGCATTTATGAACACGAAATTTTCTCCAGTTCTTGACCAATGTTTTATTTGCTTTCTCCAATATTCCAGTCTCGACTACAAACTGTAGATGCTGAGTTGATATGTAGCATATTAGTATGAGCATCACCATACACAGTGATAGTGTCAGTCTTCTCCTTGTTATGTTTATGGTTCTGTATCTAAGGACTTTAATAAAACCAGGTATAGTAACATATTAGGAACTTGTAGGAAGCTCTTGAGCCTTCTTTCCCAGGCTTTCTCCTCTGTATTTCTCATGCTTTATCAAATCCTTTCCCAATTCACTGATACTGGGATAGAGACATCTTGCAATAATCTGGATTCAGTTTCTAGATCAAATTTTGTATTTGTTGTATTAAAACATTTGGCAGTAATCCTTTGAACCTGAAGTCACCCAGATCATCCTTGGTTTTTTATTCCTGTGTGCCTGTTCTCATATTTCTTATTCTGCCAGGCCCTGTGCCTTCAGAAAATATCTCTACCACCAATTTTATAATAATTTCTGGATCACTGAAAGTGTTGAACCTGTAAAAGGACATGTAATGCTGAACAGCCATCATCATGGGATCCAACAACAAATGTCTTCCTTTCACAATGATTTTGCCAACTGAGAGTCATCTCTCCAAAATCAGGCAGCTAGCTACTCTTAATCTATTTAGCATGCTGTCTTACTGATATTTTGGTTGAAGTGTCATAAAATACTAATAAGAGTTATATCCAAAACCTAAATCTATTAAGTGTTTCCTCTGGCAACCAAACTTGGAAGAAGTAGATTAGAATATGTGTTAGAAACGATGCCAAACAGTCATTCCAAACTAGACACAAAAGGAATGGACTTATTTTTGTTAATTATTTTAACAAATACTAAATTTGAAATATTTACGATTTAATAATAATTGAATAATAATAAAGGAAAACATTTCTTAACTTTAAGAATGCTTCAAAGACAGTCTGACATCTATCTGTACTTAGCATGGAACTCTAGCATATTCATGCTCAGCTTCTTTATTTGGATTTATTATTTTAAAAATAAAGCCCAGCATACATGGCACACATAGAGCACTTGGCATCCCAGGAAAAGAAACGGACTCTAGGAATTACTTGACTCGTTTTATTTTTCAGTGCATCAAGTAGAGTAAAGCTTGGTGCAAAATGATTCTTTAGAGTATTTTCTCAGTTTTAACTAGGACTGAAAGTTAAAGAAAAAGCCAATGCAAAACAGCTTCCTAAAACATACCATGCCACTTCTTGTTGATTTGCACCATCACGTCAGAAAAACTGCAGACAATTTCAGACATTTTGAAAGTGTTAATGCCTACATTTCCAGCTTTTGGATTGACTAATAGTGAAGGCAATTCTCTGAGCATGACACTTCTCATCTTCACCAAGTGTATCACTCATTGAAATACTCTAAACCCTGTAGTAGATGAAAAGTAGCTTAATATAGGCAAGAGTGCTGTGCTGCCTGTTGGGTTGTCTAGGGATCAATTATCTTTTTCCAAATAGCTTTCTGACTGCAGGCATGCATTTGGCATCCTTGCCTTTGTTTCTTTAACATGGATAGAAGAACAAAAATTACATGCAGAAATGCTATATATAGTTTGTCTTGATGATCTTAAAGGTCTTTTCCAGCCAAAATGAATCTGTGATTCTGTGCAGAGTTATGGCAACATATAGCAGTCACCGAACACAGCTGTTTCATGAAAGTAACCAATCTGTTAAGTATTATTTCCACAAATTTGCAAATATTTCCACATTATTTGCAAATGGAAATAATAAGACTTGTTCCAATATGTACTTTAAATCACCTGTGATTATCTTTTTGGTAATTTCATATTTACCTGAATTAGACTTGCAGCTGGATTCCTTCTTTTCTCAAAGTGTTTCTGACGATGCTGTTCCTGCACTTTCAGTGCAAATCCCGAGCCAAGGATGCCCTGCAATATCATTTTATCAATGTGTAGGTAGTCTTTGAACAAATATGCATCATCATTTACAAAGATTTTGTGAAGATGTTACGCCATATGGTTCTTCAGATAACACATTTATGACCAGTATATGACAGTAGAAGGCACAGAAGCAGTTTCCCTTTTTCTGGTGAAGCAGGAGACTCCTTACATAACATCTGGGGTGCTACCAATCACCACCCATCCCATCCATTGCCTGGGTTTGTGCTACACTACGTTCCTGCAACTACCAAGGCCATAGAGGTAGATATAGATAGATATTTATAAAATCGAGCAGGGATATTCAGAACTTCAGTCAGGAATGAGGAAATTACCAGCTGACAGATATGCCAGATATATATGGACATCAAAGTCCACATCTGCAGTTCTCATTATAACTTTTGATTTTAGAAAAGTTAGAAAATGCATTTCTTTTCAATTTTTCCCATTAAATAATGCCCATTGTTCATTTTAAAGGCTATGAAAAAGATGATTATGAAACTTCTCCTCTTTTAGCCTTTTACCTTTGAATAAGATAAATTTGATTCTAACTGAATAGATCCAAGGACTGAGGATGTTTTTCTTCTTGACTTGCAAGTAATGTAATACTTTTGCTGGATGTGTCTGCATTATAAGGAAGAATATTTCCACTTGATTCTTAGTCAGGATAGAATACTATAAGAAGTGCAAAAGTTTTCCACATACCTCTTGTTTTACAGACAGATTCAGCACAGAAGTATTTATGAGGAAAACTAGTATCTGTATATAGATATGACATGACGAACAAAAGTTGTGGCATGTCTGATATGTAAGGGTATTCATCTTTTCACTGTAGTGCTGCTAAGACTAGCTTTCTTGATAGTGGTGACTAGGTGACAAAAGGAATTAATTATGGTAGATGTCAATAAATGTCAAGGATTCACAAACAGGTAATGGCTTATAATTACAATGCATTATAGTATGTCAAAGATACTGAAATACTCTTTGTAGCTAGAGTAAGAAATAAATGCAGTGCACCAGATTATTTAATGCTGTTGACAAATGCTGATTTTGAATCTTGGTTTATCTATACGGTTGAAAACAAATGAAGTATTATAACATCCAATTTTATAGTGATCTATAGATAAAGTATATGAGTACTAAAATATCAAAAGACATTGCATTGGAGACAGTACAAAAAATACAAATGCCACTTCTCATTTGATGCTTATTCAAAACCAATTAAAAAAAAAGACATTCACAAAAATAAGAATTTATTTCAGAAGCTACACTATATTTTAGTCTTTAGGTAATTCTCATTTCCATTAGTCTCTTGAACATTGATAGAAACAGCATAAATCAACTGTAAAGTTTATTTACATTTTTTCACAGAAAATGATAGTTGCATCTTTTGCATTCAACAACATTAAGCAGTAGATAATATAAGGCCTTCTACTACTCTCTGTTGGTAGCTTGAACATGGCCATACAAAACAAGCTAGAAATACCTAATTAGAAATACCTAATTTTTTCACTATAATCTAAGTTAGAAAAACATATAATGTGCTTTTTATTTTTGTTTTGTTTTGAAAAATTTGAAAGAAAAGCAGCGATATCTAAGATGCAATTCATAACAAAAGGATGGATTTTCAACTTTACACAATTGTACATAACCTAATTCAGGGTAATTTCTCAGTTTTGTCCATGCCAGAGAAACTTCCCAAAACTAAAGCAAGGACATCAAACCTTTTATTTGGATTTTTGAAAACACTTCACTCTTGTTGTTGCAGAGCAAAAAGTCTCAAATAGTTGTTCTACATGTAGACAGCTTCCTTCAGCTCTTTATAGCATGACCGTGGCAGGACCTACAGGAGTTTCTATTATTTTTTATGAATTTTATAGGCATACTCACAGCAGGTAGTGCAAAGAAAGAAATGCCAAGTAGAGCAAATCCCGCAGAAAGCAACCTTCCAAGCCAAGTTAGAGGAGTTTTGTCTCCATAGCCAATGGTTGTCAATGTGATCTAAAAGAAATGAGTGAACAACATGGTTTACCAGAAGTCACTGGCAGATTAGTTGCAGATTATTTACATTGCATGAAGAAGCATTTCCACTAATTAATCCAAGGCATCTGAAACACATAGCTGTTTCTAAAAAATGAACATAAATATACTAACATTGAGACCTTTCTGTGAATATAGAATACTGTTTATGACTAAATAAAACTGAGATAAATAATAAATGTGAGAAAAACACACAAAAAGCAACGAGTTTAAAAATAATGAAAAATTATCTTGATCTCAAATTTGAGGAAAATGGTAGGAAATTATATAAGTTGGGCAGAAAAAGTGTTCTTTTCCATAGACGGGAAGGTGTTTCACCTATTTTCTGTAGGACAATATTAGTGCATGTATTTGTCTAACTAAACAAATATAAAGCACATGGAGATAATACTGAAAAAATATAGGAGGGAAGAAGTTGATGCTTGCAGATGATATAAAGTCAAAGGAATTGCAAGAAGCAGCTGCATTTTCTGCAAACCCATCAGTACAATTTGAAGCGAATTATCTTCTGAAACACAAAAAACCACAAATCAAAAGCGGGGAGGAACTTTAAGTAAAGTTTCTGGTCCTTTCCCCTTCCCCCCAACAGGTCAGATACACATCTATGTCACTCCTGACACAAAGGTCCAAAGGTTGCTCTGCAGCAGCAGATGCAGAGGTACCTCAGGCTGTTGGACCACGTTAACTCAGACCTACCTGGGGCAGGTCAAAGAGAAGGAGGAGGTGGGTGTTAGTGCAGGTGGGAGGGTCATTGACCTCTGGCCACGAGTCAATGAGATACCAGTGCATGGCTGGGGCTCACTGAGTGCACCTTGAAGGCGGAAGATGAGTCTGAGGGCTTTCCCTGACCCAAGGAATTGCCCTGCAGGCTCAGTGTGGCCCAGGAAGCACGCCAGATCCATACCTGGGGACTGGGCTGGCAGGAGGGCTGTGTCTGTGTGCTGTCACAGAGCCCAGAGCCGTGCAGCAGCCTGGGGGGCAGCTGGAGGAGTGTGGGCAGAGCAGAGCAGAGTCCCGAGGGCCGGCTGGGAGGCTGCGGGGCGCGTGCTCCGGCAGCGGCACACGATGTTAAGGGACAAAGATAGACAACAGTGGGCTGAATGCCAGGGACTCCGGGCCTGTCATTAGGGAGAACATGTGCACGGAGAATTACTTTACATCGTGTACCAAATGTGGGCAAGTTCAGGCTTAGCAAATATTCTGGCAGCAACAGATTCTTCAGGAAATTGCCTTCTAGAGACATTATTTTGCTTCCAGCTTCCTCAAAGTTCATTCCTAGGCAAGACTGCCAAAACAATTCTATTTAATGTCAGGGTCACCACGGGACAAAAGAAGGAAAGTCTTTTGGAAGTAATTAGATTTCAACTATTTAGGACTCTGTAGATAGTAAACAGTGCTTTTAATTGCTCCCATTGTTGGGAACAAGCTGCGAGTGTAATTTACCCTGAGAAAGCCACAGAGACTAAGAAAGAGAGATGAATTCAGGCTGCAGCTGAAATTTCAAGTGGTTATCAAGTCTCAAGTTTTGTAACACTAGTCTGGTCACACACCACCTTGCATGCCTATCAGGTCTCACTCTTCCTTGCTCCTCTTTACTTCCCTGCCCCATCTCCTCTTCTGAGCCTTTTCTGGACTCTTTGACAAGGCAATGCCACCCAGGAAGGGACAGAAAATGATCCACATTTCTGCGTGGTTTGTTTCTGCTCCTTTGGTCTGTTGTGTCAGCTCACAGATGTGCCTAGCAAGATCCAGAGCCAGCACAAAGCAGCGAGAAACTGAGATGGAGTAAGAAGGAGGAAGGAACAAGAGAATTCAATTCTCTCTTTTCTGGCAGAGATGAGCTGGTGCAGCCATGGTTTTGGCCTGGCAGAGGGGATTGATTTGTTTGCTGAAGAAGATAATCACAGCTCTTCACATCAGAGGGCAACTGCAGAACAGTTTGAGGCTATTAAGAGCCTGAGAGGAATGAAGCACTTGAACAAATGAATCCCTGAATAAAAGTTCCTCAAAATTTGTTTCCAGGCCAGTTATTACAAAGCAGTTTGGAGCCCTGGAATGAGCCCACTTTCTTGGCTTCCATCCAGCTCCCTATCTCTGCCAGTTGCTGGAAAGTACAGAGATATCTCCTGTCTGGGCTGATGAGAGGGAAACAGAACCAAGCATCATCTGCATATTAATGATATTGCCACCGAACTGTATTCCAAAGAAGTCAGAGATAAACTTGGACCTTTGGGACCTGACATCTGAGAGCAATCCAAAACCAGGAGCAGTCACACAGAGTGTATCTCTGGAATTTCTCCAAAGAAAATAACAAGACCCTATTAAAGCCTTTCCCTCAATTCTTCTAGATACTAAGGACTTAATGGTATCAGTCTGTGATTAAGAATATCAGTGACTTCTTGCTCACTTTGAGCTATTTTATCTCAGGATGGTCTTTACAGGGGTGTATAGGTGTCAGCACCATGCTATACTGTCTTACTCAACACTGAGCACAGGAGTTTGATCTCCATTTTATACTACTATCACCACACAACCAAGAAAATGTTTTTCTGGACAACTTCAAGGTCAAGTTTTGGAATAATCCACTGTATCTTTGTAAGTGCTGCTAGTGAAGGACAAAACCATTGGCCAGGCTCTGACTGGCATAATCCTGAGATTAAATTAACTGAGCAGGGTGTGAAAAACAACTGGATGTGAAAACACGACAATATAAGAAATTTCCAGGCATCACTGTTAATCATGTGAGAAGCAGACAGAAGTTACAGCTAGCACTGTGTGGCTAAGAGAGAAGTGACCAAAGTTAACTAGCAACTCATCCTATCCTAAAATGTAGGACTTGGGCTTGTCTGAAAATAAAAAATCTACTACTACCAGAGGTGTACTAGGGTGTCTGAAAAAGGAATCCAAGAAGGAGAGGCAGCAGACTGCCAAACAGATCTTTGATGGTGCTGTATGCCTATGTTTAAGCAACTGAATCACAATCCTGTGAGCTATGAGCTAGCTGAGTCCTGTCTCTTACACCAGATGCAAACCACTCCATTTTGGTTACTTCTATAAATGAGAGATCTGGACAGACTAGCCAAAGTGGGCAGTGTCATCTAGCCAGGCTCAAAACACGCAATGATGATAGAGTATGTTATCTCATTGCTGGAGCTAATAAATATGCTAATAGAAATGAGGTAATATGATAATGAATGTGATGTTATAGCATAGATGATTTCAATTAGATGAGCTAGGACTCAGGAGGCTATTCTCTACCCTAATATTTCTTTCTGATGTCACTTTATGTCCTCCTAGCAGAACTTACCTTTTGAATCTTTACCTGACATCACTTAACTGAAAAAAATACTGTTTGTTCATGCTGCCATTACATTAAATGAGGAAAATTTCATCAACATTAACTTATTTGAACTAGTCATTGTGACAATGTAATTCATTGTAATACGTTTTGTTCACTAACAGGTCACTGTGGAGTGCCAGAGCCATTCTGTATCCAACTGTAACTACTGGATACTATGAGAAAATAAAGACTTATTAAGAGAAATTCTGTCAAATGTGTAAGAGAGAAAGAAACTTCAGCTGCATGAAATTTGCAGCTTAAGCTAATTAATGTGCAAACTGAATGTCACTATAAGTAATTAGTTCTAGTTAACATCAGTATATCTCAGAAAACCATGCATTGTTTGGTTTTGAAATACTTAGTTTTTTTAACTGACCTTTTGTTCCCATATAGTTTTATTATTTTCTTCTGTTAAATGAATTTATCTTTTCTATCAAAGCAAATTTTGAACTTGAGCTCTTCATATAACACCCACTATTGTGTGCTGCTGTGTTAGGGAACACTGTGGGGACCCCAACCACAAGAATATTCACGGTAGTAATATTAACATGATGATTCAATAGCAGGTTGCACAGTACAGCATGAAATTGCAAATACAGTGGAGTATTCATATGTAAATTTGGACACCATATCCCACCTTTCATTTCTGTATATAAATGAGGGCTTCAGAAATGGAGTCAGTGAAATAACCATAGCAGCGTATGGTCCTCAAAAAATCTGAATTAATGAATGGGTTAATTGCAACTTGGTAGTGCTGATCCTCTAAGGAGAAGCGTAAGTGCCTTTAAAAGATTGAAATTTAAGTTGACTATTTGTGCCTGACTTTGATGCAGCCTTTTCTGTCTTGTACCTGTGCCATGACAAAATTCAGTCCAGAGTTTGGTAGATAATCTGTAGTTTAAGTCAGAACTACTTTTGCAAATAAACAAACCAATGAGACTAAGCATTGATTTCCCCTAAATGCCATACAGTCTGTCCTTTTCAAAAATCTGCATGTGGGTTACTCTGGCAGTAAAAACAACCATGACTAAGAAGAACATTATGCATTTCCCACATACTGTTTTACATATTGTAAAATGAAATACTATTATTAAAATGGCAAAGATAACAGGTAAGGGGGAACATTGATTTTTAGTAACTTTGTGCACTTGCTTAAGTGCATTAAAAACCTAAATGTATTCATGTCTTACACTAGGGAAAGAAGAAAACATATAGAAATATACAATATATATTGTTTTCAGGTTTTTAAATAAAGTTTGTTGTTTTTCCTGCTGAAACCAAGACAAGATTCCTGATTTTCTCAGTTGCACTACTTATATAACCTCTGAGTCACGCACTTTCACTTCATAGTGTACAAAATATTTTAAGCACCACTTTATACAATGATTATTTCCTAGCAGCCTTTTTCCTTAAAAATTAGCAGTCAGCAGGTAGTGGAGAAGCAAATTCTAAAATAAAGGTCTTGTTCCTGCTTCTAGAGCTGCTCAGGGAGAAGGATCTGGATCTAACATGAGCCTCAGTCAGATGCCAGAGTGGAGCTCTGAGTTTGCTGGGACTTTCTCATTCCTTGTGCATCCATTTCCCCATCCCAGCTGGCAGGTGGGTCCAACCTCCAGATCAGACTCCCTGCCTGTACAGTGCTAAGGCACACGGGGCCTGGCAGAGAGGCAGAGGCTGTTTCCTGGGAAATCAAGTGAAAGGAAAAACATCCATTCCCAAGAACATTCACAGCCACAGGAGGATCTCTTGCAGGACTGCCTCCCCACTGCCACCCTAAAGAGGCAATGATGTTTTCAGAGCTGGGGTACCCATCAGTGAGGACATCAGCATCCAAAGCCAGCTGCTCCACAACTGTGCCAATACAGGAAGGGAAGAAAACTTTAAGGCAAACCCAGAGCTCAGCTTTTGAAGAAACGGGAAACAAAATAAACTACAGTGATGCAACCAAATGCAAAACCTTCCCTCATGATTTCAGCCAATATGAATTTTACATGTGTTTGTACTATAGGATACAATGTATCTTTTGTCAGTGATCTGCCCTGATGCTCTAAAGATAAGTTTCAGCAAAATATATTTCTGAATATTTGTAAATGAATACATAATACTTACTAGGTCTGGTTTTTCCAAGCTCCCAATTTTGTGCAGTGATAACACAGAAATACAGTCTCTAAGGAAGACATGCAACAAATGACTAGCCCTTAGATGAACAAATTTCAAATACACTATCTACCCCTAATAATAGCGAGTGACCTTGACCTTAGCTCAAAATACAGACAAAACTTCTCACAAAAACTTCCAATAATTTAAGATATTCTGGAAAGGGTTCTTGCACAGACCCTGTGTGCATGCTCTAAGTCTGCAGATGCTACTAAATCTAGATTAAATCCTGACACCAAAAGGTCTGAGGTGAGAAAGCTTCATTTTTGCTTCCCTCTGATAAGGAAAGGTGGCAGAGGCTGGCTCAGGTCTCACACCTATTCCAAGGAAACTAATGAGTGCTCTATGTTATTGTCAGCATTAATGATCTCCCAGGTTTCATTTCACTACCCAGACACTGCCAGAGCACACTGTGTGTGTTCTACTGCATCAGAAGGAAAGGAAAAGCAGGTTTATACTGCCTGACAATAACTGCCTTAGGCTTTGTTGGGGCAGATTTCTTAATCTGCCTAAGTAACTCTCACACAGTGGAGAATTCTGCATCACTATAGGACATTTTAAAGCAAAAACTTCTACACATTATGCCATAAAAAAATAAATCAGAACTTCAAACCTAGCCTTTTGTTCATTGAAAGCCTAGTTTCTTTAAACATATTCATATAATCCTCCTTCAGAAAAGCAGTCAGGCATGTACTTAGATCCCACAGATTTCAACACAGTAAAAACAATTGATTTGATAGTTAACCATGATCTTAAGTAAATCAGGGCTTTTATACCTGTAAAAAATAACACTGCTGAACCAGAACTGACATATTATTCTTGGTCTTTGTCCCCAAGGCACAAAGGAAGGAGAAACAACATCTTTTAAAGGGCGCTGATGATACTCTCATGCCAAAGCTGATGTAAGATTTTTTTCTCCCTCTTTTTTTGCCTCTTCCTGCACTGCAGCAACTTAGAGCCCTCTGGTTTGTATCAAAACAGCTCCTTGTGGGGCCATATTACAAGCTATATTCCTGAAAAGCTATGAGTTAAAAAGTACAATGTGTAGAGGTTGATGGACCCTGAGAGGCATTCCCTGGTTTGGAGAGACATGAGAGACTTCTCTCACAAGATACCCAGTTCTGTTATGCCAATGTATCCCTGTTCTGCTCCCTCAGTCACTCCCTCCCTATTTCCCATTGGTTCCCACACCCTAGGCCTCCCTTTGCACTGCCCCCATTCCCCCTGAAAATTGGTCCCTGATACTCTCCCAGCCCCTACCACCCCCATACTTAACCTGGACCCTTCCCATGAGGTTTGCCTTTGACCCTGGACAATCTACATGTAGAGCTGGAATAAACATCTCTGCGGAACCCCTGCAAAGGCCCTTCCTGCCACTTTGCCATCACCATATCAACAGCTATCCCAGTTTTCAACAACAATGCTTTCTTCTCTCGAAGGTTTAGTGATCTGGTTTGCAGCAGAAACACATAAACTGCTGTTCTGCAGCATGGACTGAAATAATTTGTCAATGTGCAAATGAATAGCTGAAGGAGGAAGCTTCTCAGACCAGATTTTTGTCAGTGAAAACAATTAATTGAACAGCACGTTATGTTAAAATCTTCAATAGGTGAAATTCAAAGCACTTTAGCATACTTTAGGTTAAAGAGTCCGTGTTATTTTTCTGTACTTACTGTGCCCCACCAGAGAGCATCTGCATATGTGGAGAATTCGGTATTTGCATCTTTTTCCACCAAATAAACCAGGAAAGATGAAAAGATGAGTACTAAAAATCCTATGTACCAGGCTGTGATTAGTTCCTAGATAAAAGAGAATAGAGATCAATTCTCATTTTATGGACTGAATAGAATGACATTTCAAGAAGATATAATGAAAATAACTCTATATATATTTTTTGGCATTTGTGCAGTTTTAAGTCAAATGTTTCCCTATGGATGCAAATTTTCTCTGAAAGTGGACAAGATCTACTCTTATGGTTTGATGCTTCAGCAACATCCTCAACATACAACAAATTATAGCTGCACATCAAAGACAATAGTTTCAAGATCTCTAAAGCTGTTAGCAATAAACATGGCCTGGTGTATCTGTGTTAGTTCATATTACAATTGATGTTACTCCAGAGAATTTTGGGTATTCTGCTCAAAACCAATTAATGCTTATTTCCTTGGTCTCTTGTTGAATCACATCACATCAAGTGAAGATATCA
This sequence comes from Thryothorus ludovicianus, assembly GCA_013397245.1. NCBI lineage: Eukaryota > Metazoa > Chordata > Aves > Passeriformes > Certhiidae > Thryothorus > Thryothorus ludovicianus. Next base: position 457,138 of record VZTB01000319.1, on the reverse strand, counting down.
ACCAGACAAAATTAGTATCTAGGTTTACATACCTTGCTATGTGCATAAACTACAGAACCTAATAATTTCCAAGTGCCTCCTCTTCGGTCCATGCGCACCATACGAAGGATCTGTAGGAAACGAAGACTTCTCAGTGCTGATGTTGCAAAAATGTTACCTTGAGTTTTTGCAGAAACAACTGCTATTGAAGCGATGAGAACAATGATGTCTGAAAGAAATACATTACAGAAAGCATTAATGTCTAAGTGTCAGTAAATAGTACAAACATCTACATGAGCTGAATGAGAAAGACAAAAGAGTGGGTATATAGTGGGTAGTACCCTATAGTGGGTAGGAATCCAAAACACAGAGATTCCTGTTTGAGACAGGGATGTGGGATCAGGGCTTGTGTCAAGAACTACCTCAGGAGTCTCCAGAGTAAAAAGTGAGGGTAGCAATTTTCAAAGCACATGGATGAAAGGAGCAGCATTGAAGAAACCTCATGTAAGAGCTTTGAAACCTGATGTAGCAAACTGTAAAAATCAGTAGATGGATTCAAAATTTCCCCTTTACCTATCTTTCCATAACAACTTTTCTGTGCAAGGACCAAAAAGAAAGAAAGGTAAGAAAAAATATAGGGCAGACCTAGAGGTGAGAGTCTGGTAGAATCTGACTTCCAAGCACAGCACTAATTTCCTATGAGAACAGACACTCTGTGTTTGAGGAATGTAGTTTCTGGACACAACTCCCCATTTCCTGGAAGGGAGGAAATACAGCACTGGGTACTCAGAAGCATTCCTTCTGCTGGAAGCCTGGAAAGTTAGCTGAAGCTCAGCAAGTGTTAGGACTTATTTCTTCAGGTCACAGATTCTACCTGTGACAGCAACTCTGGTGTTCATGAACTAATCAGCCAGCTGTCCTTGGAGCCAGAACTGCATTTAAGGGGAAAGGAGGAGAAGCAGCTGAGTGATGGCACATGGACGCTGTGAGAAGGCATAATGTTCCTTTACAATGATTGGGGAAGACATGCTGTTATGCATGGAGTAGAAAAGCACAGAACAAGCTCTGTTCTTCCTCAACCTCATGATTAATTCCCTGTCAAACTCTAAAAGCTTAAAGAGCCCTTGTAAGAAATACCTGATATTGATTTTAGGGTTTTGTGTTGTTTGTATGTTTCTATGCAAGGATAATCTAAATCCACGTTTGTTGGTGAATAATTGAAAGCAAATTCTTGTTGATATGAGTTTTACTGCTTCTGTGTTTGGTAGAAACACATGTCCTGTCCCTAGCATAGCTCCTGCAAGAATGACCCAGAAAGTGAAGACCCCTACCTCCACAGGCAAGCAGTGAGAGGCACAGTGACAGTGCCTACATGCAGGAGACTGTTTCCTTAGTCTGCTGCAGCAGGAAATAGCCTTTGTTCATTCTGCTCCACCACCAAAGGAAGCTGAGGTCCAAATACCCCTCCTTGCCTACAAACATACTTGGGTTTCTCTGAACTCACCTACGGTTGCCTTTGTCCTCTTATCACAATTCCAAGAGTACAGACAACCTGTTTCTATGGTTGCAGGACTATCCTGTTAAATTGTGGAAATTTTTGTCACAGGAGGCTAAAAATCTACATATGTTTAAAGCCAGTTGGATGGCCTAATGGGAGAAGATTTAATCCTGGGTACCAAGAAGTACCAAAAGCTCACTTCAGGTTCAGGATATCTTCATGTAGCAGGATGTTGGAGGCTGAGAGTCTTGCAGAGAAATATCACTGTGTGTTTGCCCTGCCTGTGCAATCCTCCCTGGTTGTTCACTGTTGGCTGGTGCCACTGTTTGATATCCGGTGTTGGCCTAGGCTGACCTTCTGCCTGTCTTTTGCTCTGCCGTTTCAAAATGTCTTTGGCTACTACACATGTGGATCATAGGTGGCTACAACCATGGTGGATTTGATTGAAAATCCAGCAAGTCCAGAAGCTGGCAAGGTGTCTGTGCACAGTACAAATCTCAAGCTCACAACAATGACCTCCTCAGATGCAGGAGGTCTGAGTGAGAATTCAGAAATAGGAAAACTGACTAGGAAAAGTTAAGGACATCACAAATTTTAATGGAGATCAGAAAAATAGATGAAATTGGACTGAGCTCCACGTGAAGATATTTAAATATAGGTGTCTACATGTGAAGCAGGTGTCTAAACTCCCCAAGCAGCAGAAGGTAATCGTGTCAGCTGAGAGAGGTGCAGCTAATCCTCAGGAAGGCTTCTGCAGGCTTCTCAGCTGCCTCACACTCTGGGCTTGGCACAAGAAAGGTTTAATTCAGCTGCCCAAATTTATTTGTCCAGTGCCATTTGAGATGCCTTAAGGTATCTGAGATATCCCCTAGATCTGGCAGCTATGCTCTTGGAGCTGGAAAAGCTGTACTCTTCAGGAGAAGTGACTGGGGATCAGGGAATATCATGTAACAGGGGACAGGCACCTCTCTGTACTCTGCTGAACTAAACCCTAGATCTTGGTTGACTGTACTGCCAGCATGGACACTTAGCACACATGTACCCACCTAAAGCAAACTTCTTTCTATATTTAGTTGTATTTATTTGGATCCAAGGCTAACATAGAAGGTGCTGGAATGTCTTGAGCAATACAGACTGTGCTGAAGAAGCAGTGTCCCTGGTGACTAACACGGTGGCAAGGTGATCTTGACTTGTCCCAGTGGCTCCGAGCAGAGTAGCTATGGAACAGCCATTTTTATTTAGTGGTGACTGGCCAGCAGCAAGTTAGAGATCATTAGAAGAGTAGTGTATGCCCCTGAAAATCATTCTTAGAACTTAAAAAAGAATAAGGTCACCCAAATATTAGGAATTACACATTTGGTCCAGAAATTATTAAAATGCTTCTGAGGGTTTTGGTTACCCTCCATCACTTCTAATAGGACAAAGTTTTAAAAAATTCAGTGACTTGCCCTTGCCCTTATTCCTACTTATTCCAGAGCTCTGACAGTTTTTTTTATAATGGAGAGTTTTATGAAGGCCCCTCACTGCAAAAGAATTCAAATTAATTCAGTCTTGCCAGCAGAGCACAGCCTCTGTCCTGCACTGCTGGGAGCCCTCTGCCCCACTGAGGGCCTCTGGTCCTCTCTGAGTACGAGAGATGAAGAAGCAAACAGTAGCATCGTTCTCTTTTCCATTTTTAAAAGCATTGGTCCAAAGGAGTTATCTACTTGTTTATGCCCTTCTATCTGGAAGGCAGGGATGAGGTCCTCCCTAAAGGGAAGAAAGGTAGAGGAAAAAGGGGAGCAGAAAATGCACAGGAACCTGTTTGAAAAACACGTGAAGGGAAGAGAATCTTCCTAGGCTGGTGGTGTTTTTTTCACACTTTGCTCTTTCATCTTCTTCTCTCTTCACACCCACAATTCCCACCAAAACTCCATCTCTAACTCCTCAGCTGGAGATAGAGAAGAAAAGAAAGTCTCCACTGCCTAAGGCAGCCCTTCCTGGCTGTGCTTCCCTAGGAGGCAGGGAAAGCAGGCAGGCACATTATTTCAGTGTAGTTTAACTTGTTAGGAACAGGTGTAAGATGAATCAAAATAAACCCTTCTTGGAATGAAATCAGAGTCCTAACAAAAGTTTTCAATGGTTGAAAGTCACCTTTGAGTATGTTAAAACTGCTTGATTTTCTTATCTAAACATACAATGGAAAAAATGATTTTATGATTTATTATGATTTTTCCCCATGCCATACTTTTGTACAGTATGCTTCAGATGGCATTTGCCCTCTTTTAAACCAAGAGAAAAAAATATTATTCTGAAATTACTTTCATAATCTTTGTGAACCTAGCTAAAGTCTCCATTGTATTTCTCTATTTTGAGAAGGCTTTCCCAGACTTCAATCACTATACTCCCTTTTATCTTTTAGTGGCAAAAGTAGGAAAACTGGTAGAATTAAATAGCAACATTCAATTAATTTAATGGGTGCTCTATTTTCACTCTGTATCTTTCTGTAAAGCACCAGAAAAGATTCAGATGTGAGATTGAGTAATGGGCAGTATAATTCCAAACTTCTCTATAATGACTTGCTGAAAGACAGAGGTTTCTGATGTAAGTTTACCCCTTTGTTTATTTTTTTCCTAAGCTAGTATCTTACGTATGATCTTCCACAACATCAAGGCTCTCTTCAGCCATGATGATGATTTTATTCACCCTTTAGAAATATGTATCAGATTTTTATCTTGGAAGATAACATTCTCCTTCATTAACTCTAGTCTGAGGTTTGAAATCCTCTCAGCAGCTTTTGCACTGTACACTTTTGAACACTTAATTTCAAATGAAATTTCAAACAATTAATTCGTCCACTTCAGACATTTCACCTAGTACCACTCAAGAAACTCCTGAGATTACACAAAAGTTTTGTGCTTATTAACTGGTGAAAGATTTTTTATTTGAGAGGCAAACAGGGCCCCTCCATGAAAAATACATAAAAAGATGACTCCACAACTCATGTGTGTATCAGATTACACTTATGTATTGTCCAATGTCACTAAAACAGCAACATATAAAACAACTAACTGAAGGCCAGTAATGCAGCTACTCAAAACTTAAATAACTCATGAAAGATGTGCCAGTTCAAATTCCCCATCTCACAGAGGAAGGGCAGTGTTGGGCTGCCTTAGACTGCTCAAGTTTGGTCAGAAACTGGATTGCTTGTGTTATTGATGGAGGTGTGGTTGGCATTCCTAAACTATCAGCATTTCTAACCGCAACTGGGAGATTAATAATGTGACTGAGGGAATAATAATGGTAGAAAAGGAGCCATCATAAATCATCACAAGAGATTGCTTTACTTTTAACAACTTCTCCAATGCAACTTGCCAACATGAGCTTCTTGGATGTTAGGTTTTACAGCATTCACAGGTATCATGGGAATGACCCCAATCATATAAGTAAAGGGGTAACACAAAAGATATACTTGGATATTGTGCCATGTCTAAACACCTTGATGTACCACCAGGACGATCTCTAAAGTTACAGAAAGAATGTCAGGATGATTTTTTACAGGAGTATGTAATGATAGAACAAGGGGAAATTGAGAAATGTGTGCTCCTTTCCCAGATGTGTTCAAGGCCAGGCTGGACGGAGTTTCAAGCAGCCACATCCAGGGGAAGATGTCCCTGCCCATGTCAGAGGGCTGGAACTAATGCTCCTCCTTTCAACCCAAATTATTCTGTGATTCTATGATTATTAGGAAACATAATCAATGACAATCCCTCAACTGCTCAAAGCTCATGCACATGTTCAAACTAATACACAAACCTGCATCATCTTTTTCTTTTTCATATTCTTCAAAGGAAGAATATGTTTATAGGAGCTTTGCCTGCTGCCTGCATTTAATGCTAATATGTTGAAAAATCCTTTCCCTCTAAATGATACTTTGAGACAATACAGGTTAAATGGATCTTGTGATTTTTTTTCTTTGATTTTATCTGAATAGAAAAACAAATAATATTTAATAATTTTTGGATCATTAGTAGGTCATCAAAATAGTGTTTGCTATAAATTCACAGAAGACACTGAGAGTTCACACATTCTTATTAAGAATAGGCAGGAAACTTCAATGGCTGTCATTTACTGTGTCTGCACCAGCTACAGAGCAGTAAAGAGAGGACATAAACTAGGACATGAATAGGGCAGATCTGCCCTCAAAACTGCAGAACTAAGCAGAAAATCTCAAGAGGTTGTTTTATCTAGCCTGCAGCTCTATTAACTCACAAAAGAAATTAACTGGGCAATTGTATGACCAAATCTAAGCTACCCTTATGCTGTCCTTCTAAGGTCTAATTTTGAGCTGGAGTTATTATCCATGACCCAGAGAAAAGGAACAGCTTGTAGTGGTCATTTCTGAATAGTTCTCAGGACAGTTCATTATCCTCAATTTCAAAGTTACTTTTGAAAAAAACCTCAGCACTATGATTCTGTGGCGTTACAGAGACAGAGCTCCACTGGGGGCACGAGACAGCTTTGACATCAGCTCTGTCTGCTTACCATGGCACAGGTCATGCACGTCTATGGCAGCACAGTGAGCAATTATTCTCACTTGCTGAGGAGTTTAAATAGGTTTTAATTGAGATTCGCAACAATCACTACATAGAAGCACTTAGCAGCTTTCTATTCTGAGTCACTAAGAGGTGGTACTGGTGGTAGGGAGGAATGAGCAGCATTTCAGTTTTTCTAATATCACTTTGGATATCAGTTCTTCCAGTCCTTATTGCTGTTCTCAGAACTCTCTTCAATCTGCCTTCAATAATCTCTACAGCTGGCTGGCCAGGACCAAAGGGTACCTAATCAATGTAGAAATGTACTTTGCATTTTAACCAGACACCACAGCACAAAGTTAACACAAAAAACATTCCAGACCACTGTATTTGAGCACATCACACTATAGAAATATGATAACAAAAATATATTCAATGGGCTTTAACTTAAACTGATAAAAATTGGCAATTTAAAACAGTTTACGATAAAGCCTGATTACTGACACTGGTCATACATCAGTACATGAAAATAAGGTTGTTCTTTTTCAGATTCTTAAAAGAAAAGGTCTGTTTACACAAACTTGACTATTGGAGCAGCAGCCTTTTTGCACAGCCTAGTAACATATTGGGCATTGGTGTACTTCATGCTTCTGTGGGCTAGATAAAAACAAAAAAAACAAGAAGAAGAAGAAAAGAAACAGACATTCCTAGAGTTTAAGGCTCTGAATACCCTAATAGAGGGGTATTCAGTGAGGGATAGAATTGGGTCACTATTCCTTGAACACGTGTTGAGAAAGATCTTAGGACAGAAAATGTTATTTTGTTGTAACTGTCAGGAAAACTGCTGTTATCTTGAAAAATGGGATTAACTACTTCCCTCTACCAGTACAGGAGGGCAAAGAATAAAAAACATGAATAGAATATGCTGCAACAGTTATATTGAAAAGAGGAAAATGTAATGTTTTTACCAGGTGGTAGTTCCTTTGCTCTGTGAATGTTCCCTTACTATAAAATCAGTGGGATATTTCACATAATTGTGACAGAAAAATTTGGTCAAATATGGGCTGAACTTACAGTGACCTTGAGTAAGTATTCATTCCAGAAACCAAGAATTTTCAATATATTTACCTGAAATGACGTCTTTCAACAGAGAGATGAACGATATTGCCATGTTTAGAAAGATGATATGTGTTATCATACTCAGTAAATTACCTCATTGAAAGAAGCAGAACTATTTATCAGCAAAGTAAAAGTCAGTATGTGCAAGATTGCCAAAATCTGAAAACTGGCTTTTTAGATACTACTTTGGAGACATGCAGACTTTTGAGGTCACCTGAATTCACCCTCATTCTCAAGCATTATTTTCTGCTTATAACTCCCCCTCCAAAAACTAATTTAATAGCACTCATTGACTTATATCACCTGAAGATCTCTAACATAATTTGGGATAGGCAGGAAGTTGAGTTCCGTACCTCCACAAGAAGCTGAGCAGACTTACATCTACAAGGCCTCAATTTTACAGAGGAAAAAGGACCTGAACACCACCATCAACAACAAAACCCACCCAAAGCAATATGACATTATCTGAGTTGTGCATAGTCTAAAAATAATGATGCTCAGGGTCTTGGGTCCTGGCAGTTTGCTTTCAGCTCTGTCTGTATATAGCTTTTCTTTCTGGTCAGGGATCAGATCTCTGCTCAGATGCCAGACAAGTTATGATTAATCGTCACCTACTAGTAAAAGTAATTGGCAGGATATCTTCAGGAAATTCTTGGGATGGATGATGCTGTTTGATTTTTGCAGATGTTGTTGTCACTCCAGCCAAAAGGTCTTTGTGTATTCAAATATGTAACACCATCTGGGTGGAAATCATCTTAATTGTCATTACAGGCAAAACAACTCGGTGATTTCGCTTCTTTTTTTAATCTTTTTGCGATGCAAAACAACATGGTATTTTTAGAAGTAGGAAAGTTTTGCATATCAAGATAATTCACAGAGATAAACACAGATGAGTGTGAAAATTGACTTTTATTGCTGTTGAAAAACAGGAAGATAATGTACGGTAGTGGCACATACAAGACAAAGTTCTACAAAAATATGTAATACTGTCTAGGCTTTTAAGTGGAATAAAAAAAAAAATCTGGAGGATAATACTTTTCTACTTTTTTTTTTTTTTTCTAACAGTGGAAAATGTCTCCATCAGTCACTGCCTTCCATTTTAAGGAGTCCACTAAAACTGATCTGTGCGTAGAAACTTGGATTTTTCTTATCATCAACTAAGCAATACCCCAGTGAAGAAATCAAATAGATGAATCACCTTGGGCCTTTCTTTCCCTTTATAATTTTTATTTGCAATATATTGGAATTATCTGAGTAAGCAAATTATTTTAATGTGAAATGAAAGTAACCTCCTGGAAATACAGAAAACCTCTTTCTGGAACAAATGTTATTTTTATATAACTGAGGTTGGTCTACTTAGAAAAACAGCTCATCAATATGTAAAGCTATCTTTTCTGGCAAAGAGAGAACTGGAAACAAGTCAAAGACACTTATTAGGAAAGCTAATCAAATGCAACACAAGTTGGTTGACTTGGTACTCCAAACAATTTCTGAACCAGAAAGAAAAGGCATATTTTTAATAAGGCAATACTGGATATTTTTTAGATGTGAAAACTAAATATTTCCATTTTAAATTGTGGATTCATGAAGATGAGTAAGATTTTTTTTTTGTCATTTAAAAAAGTTTATAATGAATGCATAATTCCATGCCCAATAATGGATCAACCAGTGCTACTCACTACTGTGTCAGAGCATTAAAAATATATGTTCCTGTGTAAAAGCAGCATATTGTCAGACCATGATGGCAAATACATCCAAATAATGTCGTTTTACTTTCTGCTGTAGACAGCCAAAATGTTTCCCTGTGGCCTGGGAACCACAGTAGCTCAACAAGTACTGAATTTTAAACTGTAGCTATCGTTGCCGTATTTTATTTAGCCTGGATAAGAATAACAACATTCATGGGAACATTTCACCTGTCTTTGTACTGTTCGTAATTATTGTTCATGGGCCTGTTGAGTACACAATCTTTCTGTGGACTGAATAAGTCCTCAGCAAATGTCTTCATGTTATTAACAGCTGGCTCAATAAATCTTAAAAATCTAAGAGCCTTCTGCAAGCTAAGATTAAGTTCAATTGCAAGCCTTTCATGGATTTATACTTTATTAACCTTTTCCAATAACTGATCTTAACATAATCAATATAATACCCACCAGAAGGAATAAAGCACTGTATATTCAGAACAAGCTTTACTTGGCTTTAAGAGAGGCTGACAGAAACATTAAAAACTGCTTATTTGACCTAATGTTTGCCAACCCGATTTTTGTTCAGCTAAAGAAACAAACTGTGAGTAATATATGCAGATTCTTCAAATAAATCTGCACTTATTCTGTCCAGTAGCAGTTTTGTGCCTTGAAAGCACTGGAAAACAAGGTTTGAAAGTCACTTTACTATGTCTATATGTTGCTGGATGGCAGTAGAACTTAGTGAATAAGGCTATTGCAGTGGAGAGAAAAGCATCTGAAGCTTTCTGAAGGGAAAGGCAGGAGGATAGACAGCCAGACACACACTCCCCTGAGGAGTAAAGACGCTCATTACACCAGGCTGTAAGCAAACCACAAAGTAATCGTCAAGAAAAAAACAAAATAGCTGCAGCATGGCCAGACTTGTGTATGGAGAAAGAGCTGAATAATTTAGGAGTGGTTAGTCAGAACTTTAATATGAGACAGCAGATAGTATGCAGCAGTATGCAAACTAGTGGAAGATAAGAAGGTCTGTCGGATGCCTCCTATTTACCCTTTCTTATAAAAGTGAGACCAAAAGACAATTTAAATTTGATAAAAAAAGTACAAGATGCAATTGACTTGTAAAGTTCATCGCTCTGAGGTATAAAGGAATAACTAGGGAAAATTAAAGACAAGGATTGCTGGAATTAGATTTTTCAGGTGATCCAAATTCTTGTGTGAGTCAGCCACTGATTACTCCATGTGTGATTGGCTATTTTGGGCTACAGGTATTAACACCATCATTCGGTGTCTCTGGCACTAGTCAGCAAGTGGAAAGACACCACCCGGGCTCCTGTGTGCTCCAGGCCCACAGGGAAGCATTGCTGTGTCTGTGCTGGATCCTTGCAAGGGGAGGAATCTATAGGCAGGAATGTGCACTTTCATGGCCTTTTCATCATACTCTAAAACCTTAGGCAGAGGCAGGTGAGAGGAAGGTCTGGAAATGTTCATCTAACACATTCCCAGATTGTGGTTAAAGTGAAGGTGATACAGTGGCATGGGAGTGGAAAGGCCAAAAAAATGTGGGAACAGAAAAATCCGTGGTGTGTAGGTGAAAGCGGAGGGGCGGAAACTGACAAGTAAAGATGCTGAAATGAGCAGAGAGAGAAAAACATGTTTCTGACAAGGGGAAAAGCCTGTCTGTAGGTGGAGAGGGAAGAGACAGTATTAAAAATCTGCTCTCAAATTCACGGGGTGGTGGGAAAACAAAAGGAATCCAGTATCTAGCTGAGTTATCTAAAGCCGAAGTTGAAGGCAGCAACCTGGGTCTCTCAGTGTTGGCTGAAATCTAGTTTTCTGAGCCTCCCTTCAGAAGCATAAACCTCTCCCTGCTGCCTAAAAGCAGAACTTGCATTTCTAAGCTGTACAGCTATTTTGGATGTCTGCACAATTGGTGAGTGCCTCTTGGGACTCTTTTGTTTCTGTAAATACAGAGTTTATTCAGATTACATACAGAACCAGACATCTCTAGCCACTCTTTACCCTCAGCTACTATCCCACTTGCAATTTGTGTGTGAGTAGTCTGAGAGGGAGTACTCTGCCAGCAAGAAGGTTTATATAATTTGGAGAGCACTAGTGTGGGTCAGCTTACACAGCCACACTTGAGACTTCCTGGTGTGGAAGATATGAGGAAAGAAAAAGAAGCTCTGTTCAGTGGCTGTCAGAAAGGGAAAAAAAAACCCCATAATTTGGTACTACTCTCTCAAACCCAAGAGGGGAAATCACAAAATGAGATCTTAAATACAGTAGATGATGTCATTCTGTGTGACAACCTCTCCACTCTGCCTTGTGACATTTTCATCTGAAATGGAAGTCTCCTCTGTGGGGGTGACAGGAACAGGCTGGGCTGGCAGAGGGGAGCTCCAGGACTGAAAGATCTCTGCCTTTGCCATGGCTGCTGCCCAGGTGGTCACAGACATGCACTGGGGCATCAGTACTGCACAACACAAGGGTGAAAGTGAGTGGCTTCCCTTACACCATTTAGGAGCTTCTATAGGTTGATGTAAAATCAATCTGATGGTCATCTTCCTTGGATCTGTTATTGACAGCAATATCAACTATCACCAAAGGACAAAACTCAATTTTGAGATCTATCAGCACAGGCTTAAAGGTAAAAAATGTAATTTTTCTTTAATGGGAAACAACAGGTTATGGGCGCCTGATGCTTAAGTGCTAGGGACAGGAAGAAATTAAAATGTGCAGAACATGCCCAAATTGCCACTATAAATATGCAAATATTTCTACTTAGCCTATTAAACTTGAGATGTAAATACTGCAACTCTGTTACATAGTGTAATAATATTACATTGTCAAATCCTTCCTAACTGCTGTATTTAACATAGCAGGTTAAAAGGAGGAAAACCTTCTAAAAGGATGAAAATACAAAACCTGTATTTTCTGTCTTATACACAAGTGTTTTCCTAATGTAGCAGTTGGAGTGTAACCATTTGAGGCATGATCATAAAAATAGAGATTTCCTGCAATTCCCATTGGACTACTCTGCCCATCAGTCACTTCAGCAGTGCTGGTGGCAACATGCAGTTCTCTGAAAGGAACATGAAAGAATGGAAATATCTGTGGAATCTGAATTTCTTCAAGCTTTGACATCACTAATAAGGTAATGGCAAGGCTAGATAAAGACACCTGGCAATCAATTTTATTATATTAAGTGCAACAGTGGGCAAAGATTATGTTTTAAACTGTCAACATTGACAATTAACAAATTAAAGCTGAGTAGATACCAGAGAACTGCATGTGAAGAAACAAACACTACCTCTAAAGCAACTGAAAATGTCTATGTTTCTAAACAACAATACAGTCAAGCAAAATGAAACTATTATTCTTAGCTAACTGGACCAATAACCCTTTTCCTGGAGACCTCACTCACACAGGAGTGATCTGAAGAGGAATAAACTAGTCTTCAGCAAAGACAGCAATAAAGTCACAACATTCAGCTATTAAAAGAGACATAATTATAAACTAAGAGAAGCAAAGAAATGAAAATATGAAATAGCAGCATATTGCTTGCTCATATGCTGCAGCATGAATGAAAAGGAACTGTTATCTGTGCAAAAGAATTGGTGAAAGTGGACTTAATACAGGTAATCATGAATGAGGTAGTTTCCCACAATACAATATCTAGGGGTGTCTAGAGATGGGACATTAAGAGGTATTTATTTACAGAGTGGATTGTCAAACTTCCTACAGAAGTGCTCAATGCTCCTTGTATGTCAGTGTTTAAGAGGCTTTTGGACAATGTCCCTAATAACATGCTTAGACTTTTGGTCAGCCTTGAACTGGTCAGGTAATTGGACTAGATGATCTGTAACTCTCTTCCAACTGAAATATTCTTTTCTTTCCTTTTTCCTTTCCTTTTTCCTTTCCTTTCATTGCTTTTTCATCCCACTCTATCATTTCTCAATATGTTTTGGATAGTTGCTTCAAATAACTCTGGAATGATTCCTGCAGTAAATGCCAATGCAATTACTCCACTTAGACCTCTTCAAGTGTTTTCATTTGGGCTGACAGGGGTGAGGCTGGGACATCATGAGAGAAAGCAGGATTTGATTGACTAACACATGTGAGAGTTAATCATGGCTCAAAGAGTCAGATTGACAGTTGTCTAATGTCTCACATCAAGGTATTAGCATTCAAATTTATGGTAATATGCTGACAAAGCACTCCTGAGTAATTATGGGCATATCAATAAAATAGAAGACACACTGAAAGTGGCTTTTGAAGTAAAGCAGTGCAGCAAAAGCCAGGGGTATCAGAGTCCTCTGAGAGGCTACATGAGTGCCAAGGGCATTCACATAATGAATTTAAGTAATGGGCAGTTGCAAAAGTCCAAATAACAAACACCTAGTCTAATAGGATTGTTTTGGACCAATATGAAAATATTCCTAAAGTACCAAGATTTCTGCCTGGAAAGCATAATTCACCATTGTAAAAGCAGAACTTGTACAAAGAAGCAATTCTTCTCAGAGAGAAGCTACAGGCAAGAGCTAACAATGATCTGAAATGGGAGTTACAAAGAATGTCACACACCAAAGCAGCTATCTGCAGCACAACATCTGGAAAGAAGACAAGAAAGCTGAGAATTTTATTGCATATCAGTTATGTTCTGACATGTTATTCATATCATTAAAAAATGTAATGGTTTTTAGATGCTAAGAGTGATAGCATTTGAAAAATAAACCATTTTACTACTTTTGAGACTCCATACACTCAAGTAGGCAGATAAGTGGATTTGGCACAATCCTGTCTACCTCCAACTTCCACACCAGTCTTTATACTAATAACTACTTAATTTTGAATTGGCAAACTTACACATACTTATGGTATCTGAGAAACTATCTTGTCCATGGATATGATGGGAATTCATAGTAAGGCAGGATATGAACATCAAATCAAATAAAGGAGTAGCAAGAAGTTTAAAGCCAGTCCCTCAAAAATGTGAGCAAAACTGAACATACAAGGACTATAACCAGGAAAGTTTGACTGCTGCTTAGTCTGTCAGTTGCTTCCCTCCCTATCTTACATTTCCAGGTCACAGCTCATAAACAGCACTGGAACTGCTATGATACCCTTTTATATTACATAATGTTTTATAATAGATAGCATTTAATATCATCATTATCATTATCCTTATCCTTATCATTACCATTATGATTATACTACAATGCATTTTCTGAGATTCAAATATGAGAGATAAATAATAATTTGAAAGACTGCTAAAATCATATACATAATCTGGGTGAGAAAGGACAGGGAGTCTCATTATTTCTAAATAATTTGACTGTGATGTTTGAATTTAGGACACTTTCCCCTAGCAAAAGGAAACTGAATTAGCAATTGTTAAACATTTCAGCGCAGGTACTGAGTTATATTAGTCATGTTCAAAATGGGTAATTACTTCATGCTTAAGAAAATATCTTTTATTGTCTTTTAATGCAGGAATTCTATTACTCTATTATACATTCTTTTCAATAAAATGTCCCTGACTTTTAACAGCCTTTCTATCACAAATCTTCCTCTTTATTCTTCACATCCCAGGCTGCCCAGTTCATGGTAGGGGTTCATCTACTCTACATCACAAACACAATAGTGACACTAGTATAAGATCAAAAAACCACAGCATGAACAAACACAGGCTGCTGAATTCTCTAGCTCATGCCAGAAATAAACTTCTGTGTGAACTGTACCAAACTAGATTTCCTTTGAACAGAAGACATACAACTTCTAGAAAGAGGTCACCAGAGCTTGATGTCTAATTCCAGCAAATGTTACCTTACTCAGCAGCAAAGGTCAGTCGGCAAAAGTGAGTGTGGAAGGATAAGGCCCATAGATGAAATTAAAATGACATTATTTTTTCTACACATTTCTAAAAATTCTGCATTTTCAGAACTGTCAAACATGAAGATATGTCACTAAATATTCATTTTAAATACCTACATAATTTGGGATCAATCTAGCCTAAAGAGCACCTGTGTTCATGGCAGAGAATTATGGCTGCTGAAATTATCTGAGGAAATTTTGATTTGAAATCTAAATACTACTGCTACTACTACCACTACTACTACTGATACTATCAGAGTATTTTCTGGAGTGAAGTGGGCGGGGTGTGTCTGAGATGAATTCAGCTTTGGCTGGCAGAAGGCCCCCAAATGTGAAATTTGCTGTATCTTGTTTTTTCTGGGATTTATAATGAGATGTGATGTGACATATGTCTTCTTGGTCAAGGATATACTTAATTACAGACCATCTCTGGGTTATTTAGAGTTCAAATTACACTGGAAAGGGGCTGTTTATATTGTTTATCATGAGCAGCAGATTTACCATCTGCCTGTATATAAACTATATAATGTGTCGAAATACCAAGGTGACAGACACATAATGCATCATTACACACATATATTTAAGTAATTCAAATTAAACTTCCAGAAGATCTTGTAACACAATAGATATGGATTTGTTTATAAAGGTTTGATAAAAGTGCCAGAAAGGTTTGACAAAAGTGCCACATGATGGTTCATTACCACTCTAATTAATGAAAAATAGATCCAGTAATAAGCAACAGTCTCTGCTATCACTTAATGCTCCGAAACAAGGTTTGCCAGCCATGAAGTTCAAGGGCCTGATTACAGATAATGGACTTAAGCTTCCTGTTGGGAATTTGCTCGTTCTGCAGCCTCAACAGAATTTGAACTTTTGACATTTCCATCATGCTGTAGCTTGACTAGAGGTAAAATAGAAGCAGCTGTGGTGAAACTGCTAATGAACTAACTAAAATGTATGAAATCTTTCACTCGGCTGGACCACCAGGAAGTGTAGTTGCCCTGGAGAAATGGAATATTACTAGAAGTAGACTGAAATTTAAAGTGAAAAAATCGTGTAATAGGAGTTTCCACCCCCAACTTTAAATTGAATAAAGTTTAGACACTGGAGTCAGCAATGTGCTCTGGCAGCCAGGAGGGCCAACCCTGTCCTGGGGGGCACCAGGCACAGCATCACCAGCAAGGGAGGGGATTGTCCTGCTCTGCTCTGAGCTGGGGCAGCCTCATCTCCAGTGCTGGGGGCAGTTTTGGGCACCACAATGTGAGAGAGGCATTAAACTATGAGAGAGTGTCCAAAGGAAGGCAACAAAGATGGGGAAGGGCCTTGAGAGGAAACTGTGTGAGGAGGAGATGGGGGCACTGGGTCTGTTCAGCCTGGAGGAGACTCAGGGGGGACTTCAATTATAACTTCCTTGTGAGGGCAAGAGGAAGGGCAGGCACTGATCTCTTCTCTCTGGTGACAGTGACAGGGCCAAGGGAATGGCCTGAAATTGTGTTAGGGGAGGTTTAGGCCGGATATCAGGAAAAGATTCTTCACCCAGAGGGTGGTTGGGCACTGGAAGAGGCTCCCCAGGGAAGGGGTCACAGCACCAGCCTGACAGAGTTCAAAAAGTGGTGGGACAATGCTCTCGGGGCACAAAGTGTGACTCTTGGGGATGGTGCTGTGCAGGGCCAGGAGTTGGCCTTCCATGATCCCTGTGGGTCAACTCAGGATATTCTATGATTCTATGATTAAAATTCACTTGCTCTTGTTGGGCTTTCTCATATAGGATTCCCAAAGTCTCTAGCAGAGTCAGTGGAGAGAAAGAAGTTCCTCTGAAAGCTCAGTGGACTTCAGACAGGCAGGTGAGGCCAGCAGGATCTCACCTTTCTGACCCAGAGCTTGTTGTCTATTATTCCTAAATATTTTTAAAGTGTCTCAAGTGGACGCTGCCCTCACAGACTGAGATCTCACTGTGATGGCAAATCCTCTCCTCTGATACACATAAGAGAGTAGCCAGAATTTTAACTGTGTCAGGTCACATACCACCATGTGGGACCCCATTTCTAAAGAAAGGACAATGGACTCTTCATTTATTTCAGTGTCCTCAAATGGCTTGACAGGGAGTGGATGCCATATATCTTCCCAGTTCTTTGATTTTGGGGATCTTCAGTGAGCTACGGCACAGGCATCAAGTTCTTCCTGGTTTGTCAGCATCCCTGATCTCCAGAGAGCAGTTTGAATATGCATTGCTCTTCTGAGCAATACAATACAGCAACACTGCTCTGCAGTGCTAACAGACAAATTTCAGATGACATACCTGTGATATTTAAGATTTGCAGGGGTATATACTGTACATATTTAAATACCTTGCATGCCTGTAAGGATGTGTTGCTATGCCCTTTATATTATGTACAGACACTCATTTACAATCAAACAAACTGAGAGAAATCAGGTAACACGGGACAAAATACAAAGCAAGGTTTATACTGTTATTCCCATTTTTACAGAAATAAATAAGGGTACAAAACTGTCAAATAATTTGATAGATGTAATTACTAACCTGGTAGCACAGAGAGATGCTTGATGAACTAATTTGTCAGAGTAGTGACACTGTAGGCACACTAACATAAGCACTGAGCTGTGGCCCTGAATAAAACTTCTCTGGTTATTAGGTTATTAATGGAAAAAATAAAGGCTGTCTAAATGTGACCCTTGAGGCAATCCTCAAATTTGTTGTTTCTAGCCCTTAGGCCATTGCCCTATGTGATTTGTGTTTAATCACAAAAACTAATCAGGGGAAAAATCTGCCAGAGATATATAGCAAATTTAATTAATAGTAAACAGACTAAGTCTTCTAAAATATAATTGTTCCACTGTAACAATAAACGGAAAGAATAATTGAATGGACGACTAAGTAAATAATTAAAAGTAATATGCCCAGACTGGCCACGTGCTCTTAAGGAGACCTTAGCACTGATTTCATCGAGTTCCCCCTGAAGCCATCTTTTCTCCAGGATGAACATGTACAAGTCCCTCAGCCCCTCCTCACAGGGCAAGTGCTCCAGCACTGATCATCCTCATGGCTTCACTGAACTCACTCCAGTTTTTTAAGGTCTTTCAGGTATGGTGTTGGAGGGGTGGAAGGGGAAACTGGGGTGCAGTATCTTGGATGTGGTCTAATGAGCAATGAGTAAAGGGAGATAATGATCTATTGATTGTGCTCTGCTAACACAGCCTTCTGACCTTGCTGCTGCCTCACACTGTGCCATGACTGCAAACCAAGGAGTCAGGCAAATAATTACTTTATGTAGCAAGAGCTGCAAAATGACTTGGTTTTTCCACAAAAGATCAAATCTGGAAAGATGCTGAACATCAGAACATCAGAAACTCCCTTCTGGAATGCCCAAGTCCAGAAATGGACTGAAGTCAATCAGTAGAAAAAGAGATAAGCAGAACAGTCAATGGCAAGAAATTCAAGCTACTGGTTTGATTTCCAGGAGGTGCAGAACAAACTTTCCATCCAGTGCACCAGCATAGGAGGACATCCACAAGCAATAAACTGTTGTCTACTAATTAATTCTGCTAGCAAGGAATAGAGTTCCAAGTGGGGTAGAAAAGATGCTTCTAAGGCCAGACACTGCTGACATAAAAATAGATGAAACAAGAAGAGCAGGTGAGTTTCAGAGGAAAGGATTAAATACTATAATCAAGTGAAGTAAACCCACCCCCCCAGGGTGATCTGCACCAGGAGACCTGTCTGAACTATTTCACCAACAGCAGAAGAGTAGATATGAGTAGTTCTAAGGAAAGCATGGAAATCTATATTGGCCCCCAGTGAATCACAGAATTATTTATGTTGGAAAGAACATTTAAGAAGCACTGGCAAGCCCATCCCTGAGCTATGTCCCTAAGCACCACATCTACATCTTTTAAATATAGAGAATTTTGTACATGGAAGAGCTCCTGCATTCAGTTTTGCTGAGAAATTAACACCTCAGAGTGAAGTTAATCACTGGTATAAAAATTGCCAGTTGAGTGGAGACAGGAAAGGGAGGAAACACAAAAGCTGAATCAAACAAACTGCTAGTGTTTCTATACAATGGCATTTGGAAGAGTAGTAAAACAAAAACTCTGAGAAACCAAACGGTTCTAGTAACTTCAAAATATTTAAAGGTGTTTTCAGTAACTTCTAAATTGCTGTAGTAAGTTAATTTTACTAAATTAACATTGGTGCTTTCTTATGATTGTGTCCTGACAAAACCTGACTACTGCAAATTTCAAGTGCACCATAAAATCTTGGAATAATGTTAAGTCTGGTTAAGGAGGGTAGCCATATTTTGTGACTTCCACTTTCTGCTAGGCATGGAAATCTTGGGGCAAGTGTGTGACCAGGCAAGGTACCTACCCACCTCCCCTGCTGCCCAAACAAAACAAATGCCAATCCTGATACTTGCCTCTCTCCCAAAGTGTTTCTTTCTGAGGGGAGACAGTCTGGGATGCCTTCCTCGCTGCTCATGCAACTGCCTCCATTGCAGCAGTGGCTTAGTGGGATAAAGTGTGGATTTACCAGAAAATGAGGTGGAAGGAAAAAACTTGCTTTACACATTAGTCCTAACCAGTATACTGGTCTGCCATGCCAAGGAACAGTGTGTAACTCTTGTTTAGACCAGGATGGCATCATCTACTGCTTGCATTGAGACCCATGTGTTTCATGGCTGTAGGCAAATGACTCCATGTACTAGCTGCTGTAGAGATATAAGGAAGAACAGATTTCCTGCCCCAGTTGATCCATAAGTTCTATTGAGATACAAGCAGATGAAATTTAAGGCTGGAGTGAGGGAGGAAATTGAGAGAGAAGTTTGGATATTGATGTCCTGAAGTTTCACAGATGATCTATAAAAAGCATTTTCTCGAAACCATTAGAAAAATAAGAAATCATCAGATGAGTTTGAGCTTTGATTTTTGCCTTTGTTGGGAAACTGTTTTCCTGCAGATACCCTTTCAAAATAGGGTTTTGATTGGTTGTGAGTCTATTCATTATTGTCACAGACAAATTCTAGAGCAAATAAGGGAAGGAATAGTGTCTTGAAAGAGATGTAGAAGAAATAATGAAGATACTGTATCTTAAGCTAGTGTCACTGCAGAGCTGATATGTGGATCTTCATGAAGGGAAGAGCAAAACAGGAAGCAGCAATGTTGCCAGAAGGTGTCTCTAGGGGGGTTTTCAAACTTCTTGCAGTGTCTGATCACAGAGGTTAAATAAGAAGAGCATGCCATGTAGACATATGTATGTAGTATCTATGCATGCATGTACAAGACATGTAGTGTGTCCATTCAAAGCATACATCTCCTCTGATTTTCAATGAGATCAGCTCTCAACCCCTCATTTGTCCAATACATAGGCCAGCTGTATGAGATTCATAGGAAAATGTCTTCTGGAGAACATAAGAAACAGACTAACTGGTTTTTAGGGATGCCATGATTTATATCTAAAGAAACCCTGTGCAGATGAGAGTTAACATACAGCTATTCTGGACTTACAGCTGGTTGCTGTAAATAGAGTCTGATTCCAGTAGTTTTAATTCAGAAACAAAACAGAGAGGGAAGCTGTTTATCTTAAGATAAACTAGAGCTGGACACTCACCTATCACACAGAAGGGTTTCCTCGCAAAGCGCAGTCTTCCTTGCCATCCTCGGTATCGACAGCAGCACCCAGCAGACCAGATACGAATAATAAATTCCAAACCAAAGACAACAATCATGACAAATTCCTGGAAACGGCAAATAAGAAAAATGCCTGTTACAGGTAACCACCATTTAAATGTCAGGAAGCTTATCACTACTGTTTGTGTCAAACAACCTACCTTGAGAATCTGAATGTCCCAAGCCAAACTTGGGATCCTGCTCCCCAGGATGGTTACACATCTACAAGCAGCACAGAGTTTCCAGAGCTTCACATTGAAAGGTCTAAGCCTAACTTGAATAACATTAAGTATCAGCTAAGATTGGCTACTGAATATGACATACTGAAGAACTGAATAATTCACAAAAATATCAGAGCAAAATACTCAAAGACTTTGTATATTGAGCATACGAACACAGGTAATTTTATACAGCTAGTTAAAAATGTTCCACATCCACATCCATAAAATTAGTTCTTAGTTTAAAGGCTAAAAGTTTTCGGAGATATATTCTCATTGTTGCAATATATAGGTGAAGTAACTGAGACTGTGAGTTTGGGAAATCAATCTGTTCCCAGCAGTAGGTTAAGGTTCTTGCCAAGTGTAATTGCATACAGTGGGTATGTAATTGTTTGTAAGGCAATAAATGAATGCTCACCCTAGGCATAACTTTCCCTGGACAACCTGTGATTTAAAGGAATTAGAAACTTTGCCGTGCTTGTTTGGCCTACTTTTCTTTAACATTGGAGCCTTCGTTAAGATTGTCTATTTTAAAGGCAGCAACATGCATTTATGCAATTTTTATTCTTAAAAAAATTTCATTACAACAGTAAGGTCAACAGAATTGCAGTAATAGAGTTTGGAGCACAATTCAGCTCCATACCCTAAGGAGATCTGCAACTCGATAACATGCAGTGATATAGTACATACACACTGTATGGAATTACAAACTTAGATACTCTTCTGGAATACCATCACAAAGTCATGTGTTTTGAAATGCTGAAATAAAAATCTGTGTGTTCAAAAAAGGAGAAAAGTACTTGATGGAGTTTCTTTAACAGCCCATCAAGAAGAAAAGGATGAAAGTTTTGTTTTGTTTGTCAGCCCAATGTACATCTGTGTCCAGAAGTAAGTTGTTCCTTGTCAGCCATATAACTTGTTATTCCTGCAGGATGAGATCTAGTGTGGTATTGGTAAGAAAGCACTGCAAATGAATTAAATAAAGGAATATTTGCAAGGGTAGGGTTGATCCAATATTGACTTTTCCCCAAAAACATTTTGCATGCTTTTAGACTGTGAGACCCTACAACTCTACAAGCCAATGTGTCAACTCAGGCATTAATTTACCTGAACAAATGGCATTATTAATGTTGTACCATGTAATGGTGTTTTACTAGATTGTGATTAGTGGCAGTACACTGAAAACATTGTGGACTTAATTGCTTTGGCTGTCACAGAACAATCTGAAAACATAGTATTCCTTCTTAAAACACATCAGCCTGTGTAGCTTCATTACACTGAAAGCACTTTTAGAGCCTTCTTCAGTGTCTTCATTTTTGGTTTTTTAAATCCCATATTGAATGCCTAAGTCACAAAAGTAGAATAAGATCCCTCTGCTAAAAACGTGGCTGAAGAAAATGCCACGTTTTTTATTAGAAAAGAACACTTGGAAAAATGAGTGTAATTGTTTAAGCTTTTCTTTTTATTCCACTACAAGAAACTTCAACTTAATTCCATGGGCAGTGTTATTGCACAACTTTAGAAGGGATTATGGACAAAACTGAAAAAGTTCCCCATATAGTAACAATAATTCCTAATAGTTGGCTACCCTGTCCTTGTAGGAAATTTTGTGTAGGCCAAGAATAAAATGGACAGGAAGCCAACTGGAAAGAAGGAAGAATATGTATTTTATTTAACTACCCTTTTTATAGTGGTAGTTAAATCATGAATTGTCAAGTCTGGTTTACACATTGTTAGATGATGCCTCTGAATTTATGAGGGTTGATGGCAGGCATCCAGGCCACCCGACATCTGATGCTTCTAAGGAAGTTTCTTCTTTGGGCTAGGGTAAGAGATACTGAAGGAAAGGAGGTCTGAGAAGAAAGATAAATTCTTTGCTTTCAATAAAATCCTTTTCTTGTTAAAACTTAATCACATTTCATTTGACTAAAGTTTGTTGTTTCCCTGGAAAGCGCACGGTGTGTACAGACGGGCGATACGCTTTGTAAGTACAGTGGAATTGTCCCAGGCATCTTACAGAAGCTGATCCACACACACAGGAGTATGTCCTCTCCCCTACTCTAGACCCTGGCAGGGCCTCTGATGGGGAGCTGGCAAGGACAGAAAGTACTTAACAATCCTGGAAGGACTAGTCCCAGCTTCAAGTCAGTTCAAACAGTATCGCAAAACTGCTGGTAGGAGTTGGAAAGAGGTCATCTTTTTGGAAAGCTTACTCTTCTGGTTCCTACCAGTGCTATGCAGTTTTGTATTTATCACCTGGACTATTGTTAGTCATTACTAGGTGCTACGCTTGCTCAGTGAGACAAAGATGAGAAAAGTTATTGTGTGCTGAAAGCATGTTCTGAGATCTGTGTACTACATGGTGCCTTTGTGTGTTAGAGACAGAAATCATATTTGTCTCTCACACACAAACACATATACTAAAAAGAGAAACTTCTTGGAGATACATCTATTTTGGGAGATAAAAAAAGCAAAAAGATATTTTCTCAATTTTTCTTTTTTTTGATGGGTGGGGTAAGAGTATAAGATTTTTCTTGAGGACACAGTGTGAAATATCTCTGTTAATTCCTTGAGAAAAAGTTACCAATTCTAGAACCATTAAAAAATTATGCACTGTTATATCATATCAAAATTAACTAAGGTTTCTACTATTTAAACCATTTTTCTACTACTTAAACAATGTAACAACTGCAGTTATATTGAGCTCAAATACAATAAATATGTCTCTGCACATTGGGCTGTTAAAAGAACTGCTGCTTTTAAAAACGTTATATATTATTTTCTTCCACCCATAACAAGTTTCTGTAAATTTTAAAGTATGCTATAAACTTTAATAAAAGACATTGAAAAAAATGTAGATGGGGTTTCACACTTATTTTTTCACTTACTGAAGTAGTGATGCTTCAAACTGATCTTTATATCTTAATGACTCCTACTTCCTCAAAGAAAAGATGATTTTGAAGGGAATAAATATAAAATATAATAAAGTCTAAAAGGAAAGAATTTTCAAAAAAACTCCTAATGCATTAAAATAGAACTCTTCATAGTAGTACACACAACAGCTTTGTTTTATTTTGGATTTGTTCAGGTTAAAACCTGAGAGAGAGACAAAGAATTCCACACTACTGTGTAAAAAAGTAATGTTTTAGTAGTCAGGGCACTCAGTCAAAATGTTAAGGCAAATCTTTGTCAGGGTTAATACAGGCCAGGGAATGACATTGTTTTTTCTTATGGCAGCTGTAAAGTTACAAGGTTCTTCCATGGGCAAAAATTGAAAGGATGCGTCCCAAACAAGATCAGGATTTTAATTTTTTCATATTTCATTTGGATGGCCTATTGCCAACTTAAGCATAAATCAAGACTCTGAAATAACTTGGATTTAGTTCCTTAGCAATTGAAACAGAAGATCAGAACATAATTGGAAAGGCATGTGATGGAATAAATCATTAGACATCGTTCTTTGTAGACTTGTAGACTGAAGAAATTATGCATTCCAAGTATCTTTGTCCTACATATAATATAATGGAAGAGCATTAATTTTTGAATTACTTATAAGAATGAGAAACATCAGAATGGGAAAATCTTGCACTGTTTATAAATCTGGCCCTCTTCAAAATTAAGCAAGGCTGCATTTGAACTGATGAGCGAGTTAAGATTTGCTGGAAACCTAACCCTTCCCTTCCTAGGTAGAGCAGAGGTGCATTGGCCTTTGCCATTTCTTGCTTTTTCCCTATCTTGTTATCCTTTTCCAATCACAGCTGCATTTGGCCTTACACCAGAGTTACCACAATCTGTCACTTTTTTGGCTGTTCAAGCTCATAGTTGGCACCTCCCAGTAACCGCTGTGGCAGATGCTCCCGTGGTTCAGACCACCAGTGGAAAGTTCAGGGGAAAGTTTTTCTTCCTTCTCAAAGCACAGTTCATCCAAACTGATGAGCTTTTCCTTCTGAAATGTTTCTGCACATGCAGCTCCAATTGTCGTGGGGAATCATGCATGTGCAAGAGAAGCAAGGCTGACACTTTGGTTCAGTTTCTTTTGGCTAGCAGTGTACTCCTGAAGGTTTTTACATCTGTGTGTGCCTGGGTTGTTGGACCACTGGAACAACAAGGGTCACACAAATGGCAGGAAAAGAAAACAAGAGGTCATCCAGAGCAAGGTTTCTCTTAATAAAAGGTCCTGGAGGACTCTAATCAACAGGGTTGATGATTAGGCAAATCAAACTTACTTTGTACAATCCAGCACCTTTCCTCCCTTTCTTTTTCCTCTTATCCAATTAGGATACATGATTTGCTGAAATTGTTTACATTAATATGCTTCTCAGGCAGTTTTTAATGATAAGGATTTCCCTAAGCATAACATTTTAACAGCAAAAAAAAGTTTGAAAAATAGTTTTCTTACTCTTTAGCATAATTGCTTATTAAAACTGAAAATAATTTGCTGATGATGAATCAGGTGCCTTCACTGTAGGCTGTAACTTTGGGGAATTAGAGCCATTTTTGCAATAAGAAAATGACCAAAGCTGAACATTCTGTGCTGATATAGGGTGCTTCTGGTTATTTTACAGTGTGTAAACGAACTAAGGCTTGGATATAGGAAATCCACCCACAAGACAATGTCTCTGCTCTTATTTTAATCATATTTCTTGTATGGAAATTGTGATTTTAATTATTTTAAAGGCTAATGAAGTAGCACAACGAAGCTGCAGACTGATGTGAGGAGCTGCATTGTCAGAACTTAGAGAAATGGACAAGAACAGACCAAATGAATCCTCTGAAATAAGCTTTAGTAGAGCCACAAGTGTTTCCCTTCTGAAGGCAACATCTGTGCGGTGTGGCTGCACTGCACATCCTCATCTGGTGTGAATCAGTGAGCCTCATGCACTAACACAACAGCAGAACACGAGGAACAATGTCATCTGATACTGCTTGGGATATATCCCCTCTTCCCTCAAATCTCATAAACAGGCAAGTCCAGTGTTTCCAAATCAGGGAAGTCCAGTGTTTCCAAATCATTTTGAAATGAGGGAGAATAAACACGTTCTCATACTTTAATTTATGGCTAACGGGTTTAAGTATGTCACCAGCTGCTGAAATATCTTTATGGTGACACACGAATACTTGATACTATCCAAATAGCCATGCTTTATTACTCATAGTCAAAGAGGATGAGGCTATTTAATCATTTGACTAAAGCAAGAACAGAACACCTCAGTTTATCAACATCCATCTTTAAAGCAAAAAACCACTCCTCTGATTCCAGGTACTAAGCTCTAAAGCTGGGCTGTACACTTTAAAGATATGCCATTGGGATGTGAGGGGAAGCACAATGCTGCTCTGTCTCAATGAAACGTGACAAAGGTCTGGGCTTTAAATAGTTATGATGCAGAATCTGGTGTAGGACTACAGGCAATTTTGTTATACTGGCCACTTTCCAGATTAAAACAAGCAGGTAAGAATACATGCATGATTTATAATTTAAAATAATAGTAAATTCAGATACATTTATTTTATTCCTCGTTCAGCACTAAAAAGGAGAGATCTTTGGTTTAAACAGCTAACAAGCATATCTACATGTGCATTCATACACTTAAGAAACTAATGTTTTAATTCTTTCAAACTGCAGTTGAACAGAGGGAGAGACAGCCATAAATCTGAAAACATAACCCAGAATAGAACCTATTAGTGGCATATAAATCACAACCAGAGACTTCACTTCAGCTTCCAGTTTAATACACAATAAGCATGAAGTGAAATTTATGCACCTTTTTATCATTTATCAGTTTCATAATGGATGTGATACTTTTAGTGTGCTTGATTTTTCCATATTATGATTAAGAATTTCCATGTAGATTTTACATTAAAGAGGATTATTGAGAAATCATTGTTGTACCTTTTACTCAGAAACACAGCTACAAATCCATTGATATAATATGAGAATCCCTGTTATATGCTTAGTCCACTTGTTATATATATGACTCCTGCTATCCAACTCCCTTTTAGCTTTAGTGTTTATACCTGACATGGCACCTATCAGTCATGCTACTTCTTTGTTCCTTTGCAACAGAAAAAAACTGTGAATTGTGATTTCAAATAAAACCAGTTTTGAATCAGGTAGTACAACCCAGCAGTAGAACTACATAGAAGCCATTTATTTATGTTTCTCATAATCTCTTCTAAAGACAGGTATTTATGATATCAAATGAAATGCATGATTGCTACCACTGAAACTGTGCTAACCTTCCTCAGCATCCTCTGCCTCCCCAGACCAGCAGACTCACTTCACATCCCCATCATGGGCCAACTGCTGAGGACCTACTGCTGTCAGAGGAACAAGTACCACGAGGCTGCACTGGCCATCATGGTTTACCATGTGGGCGATTTGCCATTTGTACATGTGGGCAAATGGATCCCAAAGCTCCTGCTGGTGGACATGGCTCTTTTAGGGACACTCTGATGATTGCTGAATACACTCTTTTGAACTGGGAAAAGGGCAATGAGAAACACTGACTTCTCCATGTCTATCCTGCTCTTTCCCAGATAATGTATCACCTTTAAACGTAGTGTTTTCCAGCCATTTGCACTCATGGCTTTGTGCCATACTATTTGTTTATGTGTCAGGTGCAACTATATATTTAAGAGAATTCCTTAAAGGAGATTATAACATAAAAGTCACATTATAGAATAATTTTCTACTTTCCAAAATTTTTTTACCCTTTCCTGTGCTTGTTCAGATTCTCTTTAGTGAGATATCAGCGGTAAATGGTCTAATTTTGGTTTTAAATTTATCCTCATATTGCAAACAAAGAAGCTCTGTACAGCTGTACCCAGGCCTTCACACTTCCTTTGTGATTTATTCACGCATTTTTTTCTGCTGTAGTCACATTTCTGATGTCACATTAGAGGCAGACGTTCAAACACATGCCTCTGTAGCAACACAGACACGAAATTTTCCTTTTGAAATGTTTGTAGAGAATTTTGTGTCTTTTCTCTGTCCAAAACAAGTATAGAATGGGCATCAGAACTCTGAATCCTTTTATGCCCTGGCATCTGTATTGATTTTGTATCGATGCAGGAGGTTTATGGCTGATCATGTGCATGTGAATCAACTGATAACATCTGACATGCAATACTGCAGACTGGGACAGTGTGTTCATTCTGTTATTCTTTGGCTTTAGCATGTTTGGAGTTTTTAAATGCTAGAGATTCTGCAAATGATATCTGCAGTATTCTTTTAAAAATTACTTCTTGCAATTTCCTAATTGTCAAAGCTCATTAACATGTTCATCTGTGCATGTTTTAACCACTGGGAGACCTAAGAGCATTTTGGTTGATATATACTGGAGTGTTACCAATACCAAAAATTTTCAGAAAACAACTTTAAGAAAGTGTTTTCTGACAGTTTGCAACTTCTTACAAACTGGTCTTGGTAGGCATTCAAACCCATCAGCCAAAATCCTGTTCACACATTTAGCTTCTCAAAAATATCACCTCATCAAACATTTCTGCTACTTGGACAAGTATTTGGTCACAATATTTTTATTCAGTTCCTTAAGATCTGTGAAAAAGTTGACTTGGTCCCCCATTTTTAGTCAAATAACTAGATTTTGAGAGCCAGTATACCAAATCTTGTGTTCCACATATCATGCCATTCACTGACTGTTTTGCAGTTTTTCCTGTTACGTTTTTCCAGGTTCATGGAATTTAGATCTCTTGGAAAAAGAAAACATATATATATATAAAAATCTTTGTGAGCCATACATTTCCTGTGATCATATCTTCATATAGTACAATTAGCCAATTCCTGTCTGGTTCAGATGTGATACCAAAGTTATTGTCCTGTCTATGACATACACCCTTTCCTTAGGTACTTCATGAAATCCTAAAAGTCCAAAATGGCCAGTATTTATATTGCTAATTCACCTTTGTAACTCATCCACAGCTCAGGGTCCTCAGGACTGAACTTAGTTCCACTGTGTGTCTGTGTATTTACCATTACTTTCACTTTAGGTGGATTTATTCATTATAAGTATGTCTACTCCGGATTCTTACAGATTTATTTTTGTTTGCTTTTGCCTGTATTTCAATACTTATTTCACAGAATCACAAAAATCACAGAACAAGCTGAGTTGGAAGGGACCCACAAAGACCACTGAGTCCAGCTCTTGGCCCTGCACAGCACCATCCCCAAGAGTCACACCCTGTGCCTGAGAGCATTGTCCAAACACTTCTTGAACTCAGTCAGGCTGGTGCTGTGACCCCTTCCCTGGGGAATCTATTTCAGTGCCCAACCACTCTCCGGGTGAAGAATCTTTTCCTGATATCCAGCCTAAACCTCCCCTGACACAACTTCAGGCCATTCCCTTGGGTCCTGTCACCATCACCATAGACAAGAGATCAGTGCCTGCCCCTCCTCTTCCCCTCACAGGAAGGTGTAACTGCAGAGAGGTCTCCCCTGAGTCTCCTCCAGGCTGAACAGACCCAGTGCCCTCAGTCACTCCTCTCACAGTTTCCCCTCAAGGCCCTTCCCCATCTTTGTTGCCTTCCTTTGGACACTCTCTCATAGTTTAATATCTTTCCTACGTTGTGGTGTCCAAAACTGCCCCCAGCACTGGAGGTGAGGCTGCCTCAGCTCAGAGCAGGACAATCCCCTCCCTTGCCTGGCTGGTGATGCTGTGCCTGGTGCCCCCCAGGACAGGGTTGGCCCTCCTGGCTGCCAGGGCACTGCTGGCACTTGTCGAACTTGTAATTGACCAGGTCCCTTTCCATGGCACTGCTTTCCAGCATCCCATTCCCCAGTCTGTCCATCCAGGGTTGCCCATCCCAGATGCAGAATCCAGCACTTTCCTGTACTAAACTTCATATTGTTGGTGGTTGCCCAGACTCCTGATTTATTAAGGTCTCTCTGCAGGGCCTTCCTGCCTTTAAGGGAGGCAACAGCTCCTTCCTGCTTTGCATTATCTGCAAACTTGCTTGGCATCCCTCTCCAGACCTGCCTCCAAGTCGTTTATGAAGATGTTAAAGAGCACAGGGCTGGTGATAGAACCCCATGGAATCCCACCAGTGACAGGTCACCAGTCTGATGTCACCTCATACACTGTAACCCTTAGTGCCCAACGCACTGAGGGTTGCTCACCCATTGCATGGTGTGTTTATCCAGCTGTGTTCTGGACATTTGCTTAAATTCACAGTTTTTAAACTGAATCTTATGAAGAGATTTCTCCTGTCACTAGAGGAAAGTTCACATTTCCACTGCAGCAAGCTGTGTCTTCATGTTTGTCACATCTCTGCAAAGAGCTGGAGTGGTTTGCAGCTTTTCTGTGTTACTCAGATGCTGGATTTTCCCTAGATTTCCAAACATCTTTCATATCACTGATGTGCTGCCTTCTTCAGCACTGTTTTCCTTTTGACACTTAACGGTTTGTAGAATTTTTCCTTACATGCTGTTTTTAGCTATGTACTTTTGCTTTCCTCTGGGGACAAAATCTGCATTTCCATTTGGCAAATCAATATTTCCCTGACAAAGGTCAGGTCTGAATTTCTGATAGAGAGTTTGATATCTGTCCACTTTTACTGTTGCAATCTAAACTGTTTCTTGCCTGTTTTAAAAAGGAAGCTCTTGATCTCCACATCAAACTCTGGCATGAAGCCAATAAAATTCAATACTGCAGGATCTAGCAAAAACTATTACAAATTTACATCTGCAGAAAATATTACACTTATTCCTTGGAGGTGATTTCCCATGCTACCGTGTTATCACTTAGAGTGATAAGAAAGAAGACATTTCATAGGAAGAGCAGATGTGTAAGGAATGTTGCTTACTTGTCCTTAAAGGAAGTCCAGGACAGCTGGTTTGATTTTTCAGCACAATATGTTGATCAACCTAAAAGGAGATATGTCTTCCCCTCCTCAAAGAATTATATCTTTATTAATCTGAAGCCTGCCACCCCATCTCTGACATCTAGTCCTCCCCATTTTCCACTTTTAACCTCAAAATCCTCCTAGAGATTCTGTGTTCTCCAGAGAAAATGGCCCCTTGAAGGCCTTGCTAAAAGGCTCTTAAATATATTTACTGCCTTTGAATATTAATTCTCTTTGTTTTAGGAAACAAAGGGAATCAGAAACTGATTGTCCTCAGTACCAGTATCTTCTCTCCTAATTGTCTTCATATATCCATACAATGTCATCCACAAGATGAGCCAAGTAACAGCTCTTACATATGAACTGATAAAAATAGCATAAATTAGTGTAATGTACCTATTTAGAAAGTCAACATTGGCTTTCTTACTACAGGTTAGTAATTTTAATATTAAAATTGTACTAGGTCATGAATTTGTTACATTTATCACTGCTTGTGGTTTTGCTATTTCCATTCATTTTTCTTGCACATTACTTACACTACACATTACCACCTATTTCTCTATCCATGCCCTGTTCATTCAGAGGAATGGAAAATAATTTTGTGGATGGCATTTCATCCAGCAGCCACTGACTTGTGGCAACTCCAGTGTTCCTTACTTTGCACATTAAATGCAGATTTCTTGTTAAGTATAGCTGATTTGCAGTTCTTCTCTGGCAGTGACAAAATCTCTCTTGCCTTCTACCGCATTTGCCGCTGAATACTGTAGCACTTGAGCACTTGAACTGTTCATAGTTATCCTACTTTCTTCAAGTGATTCAGTTATGAGATTTTTTCCCCTGATTGTAGATTACATATGCAGTTTTAATAATCTTTAGTCATCAAACCCATTTAAGCTTTCCCAGTAGAATCTAATATATTGCAATTTTAATTACAATAGAAAAATTATTCTGCTCAATGTGTGATTTTCAATCTTTTCTTTACCAAGGTAATTTCTGCTTATTACAGAAGAGTAAAAGAAAAGAAAGGACAAAACGTTACAAACAATATGATCAATCCCAGAACCATATCAATAATAGGCTTATGTCAGGATTGAGACATCTTTATTCCCTGGTCTGTTGAAGTGTACTGGTCACTGTGAGCATTGTTGACAATTTATAGATACCTTCTGCCATCAGTATATAGATATCTTGAGAGTTTTAGGTGCAGTGCTGTGTTAAGTTGTTAGAAATAATTTTTATGGTTACTTTCATCTCTCTCTCCATAGCTATAGTGTGTACTTGTTTGTTAGAGAAATTTGCTGGTTGGTTGGAAGTGCCAATATTGCCTTCTGAGAGAAGAATTAAGCTTTGAGGACAGCCACTGTTTATAACTCCATCTTTTAATTTACGCTTTTGCTTTCTGTCAAACTTCCTTGTAATAACTTTTAATTTCATCAAAGTGCGTCCAGCATTTAAATTTCCAGTGGGAAGTCTGTTCTGTTTCTATACAAAGATTCAGAAGCAGTTGTGATGAACTCTTGTCCAAATTTTTGTAACAACAGTCAGCTCTAACTTGGTCAAATCTGTACACAAAATAGGAAAGCATCAATTTAAACAGCAAAGATGTTTAAATATTCATTTTTTGTGCAGTAAGAATATTTTCAAAGCT
Organism: Thryothorus ludovicianus; assembly: GCA_013397245.1. Classification (NCBI taxonomy): domain Eukaryota; kingdom Metazoa; phylum Chordata; class Aves; order Passeriformes; family Certhiidae; genus Thryothorus; species Thryothorus ludovicianus. The sequence goes on along the minus strand of VZTB01000319.1, from coordinate 425,057 downwards.
AACAGGTAGTTTATTATGACATGGTTGAATTGGTTTTTGCTCATGTTATTATAATATTTGTGTACAAGAATCCAAACAAGACTAAAAACAAAGGTTTTGACCTTACCAACATTATATTTCCCTCTCTTATTCTGTCTGATAACATCAGTGTTGTATATCTAATGTAATTTTTTTGAGATTTCTATGAGGAATTTTGAAATTTCAAAGCTAAGATTTGATTTGTAAACTAAAACACTAGAAATTAGTATTTCTTGAGTAATACTGATTTTGAGTTTTGACAAACTCACCGGTTTTTAGCTCAGGGATAAATTAATGTTTTTCTCAGAAGAAGAATCAACAAAATTCCAGTAATATGGTCTACACCTTACTGTTGTTAGAAATGTATCTATAATTGAAATCTTTCAAGATCTTTTTTTTTTAAATGCCTTGATAGCTGGTCCTATGGAGCCATCGTTTGTCAGGTGTGGTGGTCTTTTATGCAAGCATGGCAATTGGATTCAAGTAATGGTATAATCTAAACTGAAAAATCCTTTTTTTTTTTTTTTTAATTGAGCACTATCCATCTCTCTTTTTAAAATTCACTCTGGCTAGCTTTACAATGCAGATCTGTGTTCCCATGGATGGACTTATTTTTAGAGCAGAGAAAAACTGAATATATGCTTACCTCTTATGGGGCAGCTACACCCTATGTTTTTAAATCAGTGCGTATCCTCTTTCTTTTACTCAAAAATTGTAGGATAAAAAAATCCTGGAAAGATATTAATTGCTAGAAGCACTTGGTAGACTCTCCTTTTGGGTTCATTTAAGTGACCACACTACATGGAGAAACCAGCTTCATCCTGTGCACGCTGTCTGCTTTTACATCTTTGGGAGCTATTTCTGCCTGAAGAATGTGTTCCTAGAGTACATTTTCAGAGGCCTTTATTCTACAAATCTGAGTATAGCTTTCTACACCATCAATTTTCAGAGAAAACCACAAAACAGATTTGAAAAAAACTGTCCTGCAGAAATTCACTTGCTTTTTCAATCTACCCATCTTGATTAAAAATTAAAATTACAAAAAAAAAGAAATAGATTGGGATGCTTTCTCTCTTCAAACAAAAAATGAAATTTTGTTTGCTACAACCTCAATCTGAGTTTTAAGCCAAAACTTCAAAAACAACCAAACACACAAATAATATTTTATGCCAAGTCAAATGAAGCATTTAAACTGATCCAAGACCTTTTTTTCTACATCTCAATTTTTCAAATGTTCCTGGGTCAACTCAAGTTATTTTATTAATTTTCTTGCATTGACAGCAAACAAACAAAAGAACCAGAAATTCACATAACTTTCAGCTTTACTTGAAAATGAACTTAAAATATAGAGAGTTTGGTCAAGAGAGTGAATGACCTCCAGTTCCAGATAATCTTTGTTCTTGGCTATCTTCCCCAAAAGATTTGATTTTGCCTTCATAGCCTCAGTTTTACTCCCCTTGTGTTTATTATTTGATAAAGTGCTAGCAAATGTACTTGTAGATCAGCAATACACCCAAGATTATTTTCTTGCTGTGTTAGTTGGATTCTTAAGCTGCTTGTGGTTTATTTTGATGCTGAAGTAGATTTTTATTCTACTGCCTGTCTGGGATATATCACTGGTACAACTCCAGTGCCAGAAGTTGTGTGCTCAGATGAGGCTAAAGCATAATTATCATTGTAGTATAAAGAGTTTTATCTGATGCTCTCCTCCAGATTACTCTTATTATTTCTGGAGACAAATCTAACCAAATTAATTACTGATGCAACAATCCAACATTACCATATGTAACATGCACTTAACTTATCTGCAGCACTTTTATTTTGAGCATAAAATTCAAATATTAAGGGTGTTTCCCTTGACAGGTTTCCTGATAAGGAGAAGATGCCTTGGAACACAGTAGCAGTACTTGTGGGAATGCCAGAATTGAAGCAGGCTCCAACACAACACAGCAGGGCAGGTTTGCCTCAGCCCTGGTAGAAGAGCTCAGGCATTTCTGCAGCCCAGATGAGTCCATTAACCTCTGCTGAAGCTCAGAAGCCCTCAGCTATTACTGCTTTCCTAAAGAGTGATTTGCTTTGAGCTATCACACGTTGTTGCATGTTCTGAGAGTATCTGGGATGCAGTGATTAGGAGATATGTTCTCAGCTCCCTTGTAAGGCAGGGCTCGGGCAAATGAATGGAATTGACTGATTGGAGAAGAATAATCTTCTCAGCTTCTCTGGCCTTTCTGAGAAGGAAGCAAAGGTTTGCTCAGCTCATCTACACTTCCCTCTTTAATCTCACTGTGTAATTGTGAATAGCTGCAATATGTCAAAAGCCACAGATACCAGTGCACACAGCAGCTCAGGTATTAAGCCGAAGGAACATTACATTAGCTTTTTACCAATTAACATGGCTGTAGGGGAGACCATCTGGAATAAATCTGCAAAACAAACAGTTCACAGAAACCCAGCAGGCAGCTCTATGGATTGTTATATTTGTACGGTACTTCATTAGAAAATAAATATATATCTTCTATTTCAAGCACAAAGCACAAACAGTATTAAACCAGATCTGATAGTTAATACAGCTGTCTGACTAAATGACACATTTGGAAGAGCTGTGTGAATTACTGCAAGGAAAAGGTTGTGAAAACTCTAGTGACTGCAGTTAGGTGTCAGCACAGCCAAAACAGCTGCTCTTGAGTTAATGTAGAAACGTATTTTCCTCTTAGTTTGTGGTTGCAAAAGTCTGTTTTGATAACGTTGTTAATATCAGCTAATGATTCAGTATGTAGAGAAGGAACAAACCATGCATCAGCAAACAGCAATAAAGCAGTCAGCTTTAGCCTGCTCCTGGAATTTTATACTTTGCTGTGTTTATATTTGTCTCCATTAGAGACACACAGCAGGAGGTGCAAAATTCGTCATCACTAGGTTTATTCCTGCCAAAGGTTTGCTGAACACAGCAGGCTATAGAAATGCGGGATGAGGCTAGTATTGATGCTTCAAGGATCAACCATCCACCCTCTTCCTCCTTAAGACCTATTCCATGTTCAGAGGATGCAGTGGGATGTACAGCCAGAACAGTTAAGATGCCCATCTTTGAAGCCACAGCAGCAAAAAGCCCCAAAGCTTCCCCCAGCAGACACTGAGCAGCTCTGCTGGGCTGATGAACACCTCTACCTGGAGTGGTGTACCAGCAATCAGAGCTCACCACACCTCTGCCCAGTGCTGGCAGCAAGGCCAGACCTTCACAGAGCTCCTGCACATCGTGGCTCCTGTGAGAGCCACGGCACAGCTCTCCCAGGGAACCAGCCAGCTGAGGAATCAGCAGTGCTAAGTGCACCAACACAATCAACAAATATGTGGCTCACGGGAAATGCATATTTTATGTCAGAACAAATGGCATTCTGTGACCAATTTGCGTAAGGATACAGGAAAACAGATTACTTGTCACAAAAGCACCTTCTATTACAAATAGGCTATTTTCAGATTAATCAGATTTTCCTCTTTTCTATACCAAAAAACTTAGCAATGAGGATACCCGTTACAATAATATAACTAGCTGCAGAACTTTTAAACAGACTTCCATTTACCAAGTGTTGTTCAGATTTGTAAATAATGGGTCTAGGTATGAGTGTAGATTCAAATCTGACCATTTCTAGCTGGTTTAATGCCACTGGATCTTTTCTTCAGAGAAAGAAAAAGCATTAATACAGCTAGGAAGAAAAATGCAGCATTTAGCATGGTTCTCCCTAATTAGCCCCACTAAAAAACCATCCAGTGGAGCAAAACACCACATACCTGCACCTAGCCAGCCCTGGACATTTACTCCAGGTATTTTGATGCAGTGGCCCATTGTGCTGTAAAGGCATAGCACACAGCATAATTATGCTTATCAGCCTACTCACGCCACAATTAATTAGGGAGCTGCTCTGAAGACCAGAGCTTTTGGATATATACAGTGATGACAATTAAAATGTTGGCATTTGTCAACAGTTACTTCACCTCAGGCGCTACCTAACAAGCCACAGTCTGCTGAATACATGGAACTGAAATAACCATGGTAACTCTGAGTATATGGTGACGTTTGAACCTTCACTACAGCCTATCCTCAGGCCACCACTCTCAGAACTAAATGGCCCATCAAGAGGCAGATGAATAAAGTGTCCTCTGTACAATGCATGAAAAATGTTAAGCACTTTTAGGGATTAAAGCCATTTTCATTTACCTCAGAAGGGAAAAAGAAGAGATAAACATAATACAAAAGCACGTATTATGAAGAAATAATGAAACTACCACATCTTACTGCAGCAACTGCTACTAAAATGTCAGTATCTACCAATAGCTAGCCCAAATCCGTATCTAAGATACCAAAATTAATTCCTATTTTAAGTGCCTCTTACTACATACTGAATTTATAAATGACAGCAGCAATATCAAAGGTCTTTCATGCTCAGTCACTGCCAAACTGCAGTAGAAAAATCTATCAGTTATAAACCACAGCAGATCTCAAGCAAAGAAGGAGATGCAGTACCATACTTTATTAGCTCTGGCTTACCATGTGACCTGTTTTTAAATAAAAAAATGGTGGAATCCTCTATTTTATATTTTTTTCATCATTCTGAGGAAAAGTCTGATTTTTTTAAAATGCTCAGTTATCGTATTATATTACTTCCTCCATGGTGAGGGAAAGGATTTGAATATATACTAAAGTATCTGTATAACTGTCTTGTATTTAGAATTTTCACTTACCAAAATGAAGAGACAACCAGAGGCAAGTTTTGTGTGTTCAGGAATAGTAGAAAACACGGACAAAATCAAGCAACCAAACACAAGGAGAAAACTGAAAAAGAAAGAATATTAATAATTGTTAATATTATACAGTACCCTGACCCAGTATCTAAATTGACTGTACTTCACAACATTAGTAGAAGACTGTCTGTGTATAGTCTTCATTAGTAGGGGGGAATACAGCTGCCACTTAACTTAGTTCATTAAAGACATCAGAATAATAACTTGTTATTAAATCCATATGTTTCTGAGCAGCACTGCTAGAATTCAGAGAAACAAGATTTTCTTGGGAAAATGACTCAAAATACACAGACATTACTTTTTGTATCACAATCCTGTACCTTTATGCAGTCCAGATAATCTAAGCATCTTTAAAGAAAGCTCTACAGTGTGAGGGTTACATCCTATGTCTGAAAATTCATTTCTCCCAACTGACCACAAATATCTGCTGCATAAGCTTACTGAAGAGCTAAATTACATATTTGCATCTGTCCATCCAAAACAAACTCCTTCTGAGCAACAGACCTCGTGTACAAAGTATCTGAAGTGAGAGGTAGGGCTCTGGCATCACTGTCCTCAATGAAGAGGCTCCATTCTGGGAGCAAATTTAGTATCATACAATCCACTGAAGAAGTTAAAACAATTACACAAGCCAGGCAGTTACAATCAGGAAAACACGAGCACAGTTTTGAGTTCGCGTGAGCTGGTATGTTTTGTGGTACTGATGAATACACACAGGCAAAAAAAGCTAAATCTTTTAGTGAGGAAGACCCAAACAAATGGTATCACTGCCGAAATTCTTGCATATCCCATGTGCAGCCCTTAGGGGTCACAGCATGTTCTTGAAGACATGAGCCGGCAGAACTGGTACTGCTCTGACACATATACTGTTGGTGTTAAGGACTATCCTTTCCTCTCCTACTGAACTGACTAATCAGCACCCAATAATGGTTCTACCAATGTTTTGCTAAATTCCTTCTTAAAACACTTGTCAGTCATGCTGCACAATGAGTCAACCAACAAAGAGCAGGCCATGGACTTTTATCTGAGCTGCTGGGACTAATTAGCTAATGTTCTAACCCACATGAATAGATATTGCAATTAGTGCAGATATGTATCCCTTCCTCCCCTTATCTTTGCCCATGATCCTTTCCTTATACATTCTCTCCTCCATCCAGCTGAGGAAGGGAAATGATAGGAAGGCTTTGTTGGGCACCCAGAGTCCTGCCAGGGTCCATGCACCGCACTGTGAAACCTCTGCCCCCAAAGATTGCAGAACTTGCTGAAAAAGGCCATGGTCTGACTTTGAAGTGATCTCCGCTCTCAGCAGGTTGGACTGGAAGACTCACAAAAGCTTTTTTCAATCTACATACATCTGTGTTTCTAACTACTGGATAATACATCAATGTATTATTGAATCTGCATATACTTGTGCCTCAGGAGCTATGATTACTTTTTCCCACAGAATATATGGACATTCCATAGTGATGTGGTATAGGAGAGCTATAATATATCTGATATATTACATAAAAATATAAGTCTAGTATTCAGAATTTCTAGTAGAAACTCTCTATCTGCAATGCAAGAAGACTTTGGAGGCACATTTTGTAACATATCAGTTAACTGTTGGGGAGAAGTTCTACTCTGAAAATCAAACATGGTAGGAGCTTGCATATAAATTCTATTAAGGATAAAACAATACCCAGGAGGGTGAAGTGCACATTTGGCATAAATCATGGGCAAGTCTTTTCTTCTAGACTAGAGAAAGACAAAGATCAATATATGCTTCAATATTTAATAAAAAACCCATGCAAGACTCATGCAATCCCAGACATGGGTACAGGCTGGGCAGAGGATGGATCAAAAAGCAGCCCTGGAGAGAAAGACTTGGGGATGTTTCTGGACAAAAAGTTCAACATGGCTTGGTAATGCATGCTCACAGCCCAGAAAGTCAACCACATCCTGGGCTGCATCAAAAGAAGCATGGCCAGAGTTTGAGGAAGATGATTCCCCTCTCGGCTCCTGTGAGACCGCACCTGGAGTGCTGCATCCTGCTCTGGGGCCCTCAGGAAAAGAAAGACATGGATCTGTTGGGACATCTCCCAGAGGAGAGCCACTAAACTGGTCACAGTTCTGGACCAGTTCACCTGTGAAGACAGGCTGAGAGAATCAAGGTTGTTTAGCATCCCCTCAGAAGTGAAGGCTCCAGGAGGACCTTAGAGCAGCCTTCCTTACCTGAATGGGACCTACAGGAAAGCTGGGGAGGGACTTCTCCCAAGGGCTTGTAGTGACAGGACAAGGGGCAAGGCCTTAAGATGAAGGATGGAAGATTCAGGTTGGATACTAGGAAAAATTCTTTACTGTGAGGGTGCACTGGAACAGGTTACCCAGAGAAGTTGCAGATGCCCCATCCCTAGAGGTGTTCAGGGTCAGGGTGGATGGGGCTCTGAGCAACCTGGTCTAGTGGAAGGGTCTCTGCCCATGGCAGGGAGGTTGGAACTGGATGATCTTAACATCCCTTCCAACTCCAAACCATTCTGTGATTCTATTTTTCTATGATTCTGTGATTCTATGATTCTATGATAAGTGACAAAAATCCATCTTATGAGCAATTTTTCTTCCCTTCACTTCACTTTATAAAAATGGAAAATCTCATAGAGCATTACTGGTAGTTTCAGATGCTACAGCCTTCAGATGCCAGCCCCCTATAATTACATCCTACTGACATAGGTATAAATGCAGTTTCTTCTCGTTAAGGCTTGCATGGAGGGCAAAATAAAATTAAGAAGTGACTAAGAATTTACAGTAAAAGAATGTTATTTCCTTTTGCTGAATTTCTTCAGAGCTGAATCTATTAAAATGACATTTACTTTCTTCCTTTGTGTTTAGGTATTAAAAGCTGCTCATTTGGTTTTATTCCTGTAATACCAACTAAATTTGAGGCCCAGTCGTACTGGGTCTTATCCAAACACACAATACCAGTTTTCATTTGGAAGAGATTTCTTATAGCACAATTATGGAAAACAGACACAGAAGGAAAAAATAAAGTTTCTTGTTCCCATATCACAGTTGGAGACCATGGCACAGTAAAGGTAAGGGACTTGCCTAAGGCTACACAGAAAGTCTTTACATGGGGAATAAACCTGAACCTTTTAAGTTATAGCCCAATCATACATAAAAGCATCGTCCATTTACCCACCACTTGCTTTGCCATAGTCTGTCAGGACTATGATTTAGAGTATCACTGTGGGCAAGGTGTTTATCCACAATAGATGGGAAAAGTGAGTCACAAAGAGGGAACGAGTACAGTTAAGCAGTGTATTAATCAAAATATAAGCAAATATTCAGGAAAGCCAGGTGCAGTGTGGATTAGCACCTGGTTGACATAGTTCTGCAGTTTATCCAAGAAAAGCAGAAACAATCCTCACAGCAATACATAAAAATAATCTCGGAAAAATTTTTTTCCAAACTTCTATAACTCTTGCTGTCAAGATTTCCCAGAAACTCAAAAGGGCATAGAGCATCATTATAAATTATTATTATTATAGAACAAAAGAAAAATATTTGTATTTATCCACCCACTTATTCAAATATTGCCCCTCAGTCCCTCATTCCTACCTCCAACATCGAACATTTCTTTTAGTGTCACTCAGCATATTATGCCTGAAATTAAAATGTAAGCACTTTTGAGGAGGGGAGAAACCCAGTCCTATGAACCTGGCAAAACTTTTTAGTTTTGCATACATTTAGGTTCTGTAAAACACAATACTAGCAACAAAAGTGGAATATTTTCAGTAGTTTATATAACACTGAAGTGCTTTCCTTTAAAGCAAACTAATAGTGAGGATTGACTAGCTATCTTTTTAGTGCAAAGTGTTTACTCAGGCCATGCAAGGAAAGAATGTCTCCTTTGTCCCAGCTGGAACTGGAGGGATGAAGGATGCAGCAACAACTTTCACCTGGCTGAATGTTAAATGAGGATCTGCCCAGCAGAAATAAATCCCTAAGGTTCAAACACCGCAGTGGTCAAAGTTGATCAGAAATTGTTCCTTCCTATTGTCAATTATTTCTCCAGTGACAGATGAAGTGTACATGATTGCATTAAGCCCTGGATAGTAATTTGATAACCCTCAATAGAAGAAAAAGTATTTTCCCATGTCATTTGAACTGTGTGCTACGATACATGCTGTACAAGACCATGCTGCTGTAGGTAGAGAGTAGTAAAAAGCAAAACACAGAGCAATTATATTTGGCCTCTAGTGATTCAATCTGGATCATATAATTGTTCAGGCTGGAAATAACAGATGGTTTTTCCTCATGCATTCAGTGTCAGACAGTAAAAAATACGCCTTAGGCAGCAACTTCCCATAAAATTATTCTAGTACTGCCATAGCCTTGTATTTTATGAAAAGCAGCAACTTCCATTTTGTTTCAGCAGTAATCAGTTTTGTTGCAGATCCTTTCATCTTATTCCCCTGCTCCTGAAAGCATATACTAATTGGAGGAAAGCCAGTTTATGAAAGATAATATAACTCAGAAGCTTTGATATTTAATCAATCTGCTTCTCATAAACTTTTCTAATTGGTTAATTAGGACCTACCAATTCTCCATTTATATAATTTTCAGCAGAATTTTACTACAGTTTGATTTAAGGGCTGTTCATATGGAAGAGGATGTTCAGCTTAAAGCAATTGTTAAAACGTTACTCAAGGAGTATCATAAGGACAAAAAATACACCCTGGGAAGATCTTTAAGAGCTATTTTGCTTCATAACTTACTACTAGAATTAAAATAATTGGAAGTTAAACATCTGCAAACTTTTGTGGCCTCTTCTGTAAATAGTAAAAATGTGTCACTGTAAAGTGGCATAATTAAACAACTAGACCACCAGAGTTATTTTCCAGTATTATTTGAGGTCTGATTTACTCACCATACAGGTAAGAGTATTCAGGATTATGACCAAAACTATTTCTAAACTGTTGGCAGTGAGTGCCATTATCCTGGATTTTTTATGGAAGGTAGAAAATGTTTGAAAGCTTTTGCTAACTCTAATCTAACTGCAACCAAAAAGTAGCTCTTACTTTTCTCCCTGGTACACTAATGCAGTTTCTTGCAAATTTAGAGGGAGTTGTTTGCATTCATGAAGTCTGATTCAAAGAAGCTATTTGAGCTCTTCTATAAGGAATTCTTTCCACAGCCAGGGACAGTGACCATGCTTTCTTGACAGTGATCAGGATCTTGCTGAGTTGAGTACCCAAGTGCTGCCTTTACATGATTTTTTAATCCTGGGATGCATAAAATCTGTGTGAGGCATTAGATAAATAAATGTGCTGAAGATTATACTGGGTGGATACCACCAATAGATACATTACATGTTTAGAAAAATGGATAAAATACCCAGAAAAAACCCTATTAAAAAAGGAAGGAAAGATAGTCTTTCACAGCACTGCTATGCTTTCATGGGCACTATAAATTTTGGTGAACAATTCTCACAAATAGCAAAAAGACATGTAAGCCTTGGCTAGATGTTATCAGCAGTCTCACCCCTCTTGATGTGTGAAAGGGAGAATTTACAGATTCAGTAACCCATGCAGCTGCTGGGGAAGATAGAAGAAAAAACATCATCTCCTGGACCAGGAGTTACTTTTCTACAGACACACAATTTTCAAGGCACCAAGTTCCCACAGAGGAGGAATTGTGCATGTTGTTCAACTGAGAGCTGGTGTGCCACCTTCCATCCCAGAGCAGGCACGGATGCTCCAGGCAGGAAGGCAGCACAAACATGAGAGCACCCTCAGCCTCTGGGCACCTCCTGGTGCCTCTGAGCAGACTGTTCTGGGAGGTGGCTGGGAATGCCCTCTCTGACAGGATATGGAAAGAGAAACACTGAAGCCTTTTCCTAGCTTCAGGAAGAACTGGAAATGAAAGTGTCATCTAATGCAGGCGTGAGGTGGACATTTACACAGGTCCTGCGGTATCTCCTTTAAAAAGTAATCTTTCCAACATTCCTACAAAACAGATAGTGCACTGCTGACATGGTGGAAAAGAATACAGTTTCACAGTTTTGATAGCTCAAGCCATGTGGATTAAATTTTCCATCATTTATAGTTTCAATGTGACTTGTTTATGCAAGAAAATGAGATATGACAAAGGTTATTACAATTTGTTAAGAATGTTTGACAAAAGCTGCATGGAGAATAAGCGCTCTTCCATAGAAAAAGCTCATAAATTTCTTCTGTAGACTTCCTTTAAATGACTTGCACTTCAGTCTTTTCTTCAAGTGGAAGAGTGAAGCATGTTGAGGGCTTGATACTGCGCCGCCTTCATTTTACCCAGAAATAGTACAACTCTGGCCATGGAGAGGTAGAGTATGAAGACCTCCCAGTCTTAGAATGGGAAAATAAATTGGATAGGAATCTTCATAAATAATTTTTGAGGAAAAAAATAAAGTATTGCAGCAAACCTGTCTTTTTATATATTCTTTCTTTGGATTAATTGCTACCTTATTCAGAAATATAGAAATTTGAACTGAATTTCATGTCTGACTTTTTAAAGAACTGATCATACTGCTGAAGCAACTTATTTAGAAAGGTGAATTTTGTCAGGCTATGATGGATAAATTTTATTTAAAAAATATTTTTCATTCCACTGTGGGATATTTACTCTTTCTAAAAAATAGAACAGTTTATCAAGAATGAAACAATTTACATTTGCAGTGTGAAAAAAAATGTTGTCAATGTAAATTGTTCTTGCCTGGTATATTTTTAAGTATTTGTATTTTTAGCAGTCTGCTAAGTGATTGTATTGACAAAGCAACGAAGAAGCTATAACAGGAGGTGATAGCAAAACAAAGCAAATCAAATAGCTTAAGTACCTATGTGGCACAAATAAAAGTGCCATTAAATGCATATTTGATAATCCATTTCATCATAGACAAAAAATAAAACATTAAGGTAAGTTTCTCCAGGGTTCTAAAAAGGGAGGCATTTGTACTTCCTTGAACAAGCACGTTGGCTCAAAAGAAAACAAAACAAAACAAGAAATACTTTTTCTTCATGCTCAAAGATACTTGTGACCTAGATATTTTCTATTTCCATTTGATTCAACATAAGAGAGAAATAAGAATAAAGCATACGCTCCTCCAGATTTTAACTACTTTAATGACTGGAGAGCATTATACTGATTTGCCTTAAATCTATAGAAAATTATAAAATGCTCCTTTTATTAGTCTCAAAGCATAGGTCTTTCTGTAGACTAGAATTTTCAAACATGAATGCTTAATTTAGTAAATAAAATTTGTATTTAGACAACTCTGTAGGTTTTTTCTTTTGCACCAAAGCTATAACACCCAGTGACAAGTCTGATAGCTTACATAGCAATCTTACACAGATACTTCACAAGAAAATTAATTTAAAATATGAATAGAAACTATGTTGTCTTTAACAATGAGCTCAGGTTTCAGAATGTATATAATTTTTTTAGAACATATATAAAATTAAGATAAACTTTATTATAATGAAATAGAGGAAATTTAAAGAATTACAATATGAAGCTGGAGAAGTGAAGACGATTATATAACCTTTTATTTAAAATAATTTTTCTATTTCAGTCTCTTTTTTCTAACCTTTTTCACAGCCTAGAAGTACCCAAATAACCTTTTTCTGTTAAAGTGTTTGCTAACACTTAGATGTCTTACTAATGACAAAAATAATTCTTATATAAGAAATGCATAGGTGTGCAAGAAAGAAATGTGTTCTGTAATCACCAGCATAATCCACTATAAAATCAGCTTTTCGGGTCTTCAGGATTTAAGATAAAAATATTGCCACTACCTCATGTTTGATTGGGGTTTTTTTTTTAAGTAACAGCAAACTTATAAGAACAGAAAAATTGTAGGACTGCTGGGTATTTTTTATGCCACAGGAGCTGCCTGTTTTCCTGGTGCTCAGAGTGCAGCTCTGGCTCTGGCAAAGCCAAGGTGTGATTTACTGCAGCAGGGCCAGACATCAGTTTCCTTCATGGCCTAATCGACCACCAGTGGCCAGGGCTGCCAGCACTGCCTTTGGCAGTTAAAACCAAGAAGGAAACACACTGTGTTGGGAGAAAAATAACCTGCCTACCTTATCCTCTGGAGTTAATCCCACTCACTGTGCTTCAGCTGGATCCCTGAGTAACGTGAAAGGGAATGATGCTCCCAATGGCTGCTGATGGGCTACACCATTAAATGCTGAGGACTGACATTAGAATAATTTTGGCCTGGGTAAAACACCACTTTCCTAGACACTTCCCAGGTATTCCCTGGGTTTTGCCACATATCTGGATGAAATTTTTCTCTGGACTTGCCTGTACATCTTTTACTACAGATAGGTACTTCTGGATGTCAAGTTATGGTGTTGAAAAAAAAGACTATCAAACGAGCCTATTTAGCAAATGTAATTTACAGCGAGGATATTTCATATCCTGGGGATATATCACAGCACCAGCCTGCCAGAGCTCTAGAAGGAACATGCTGTGATTCTTGGGGCTGTTCTGGGCAGGGCCAGGAGTTGGGCTCTGACGATCCCTGTACCCAACTCAGAATATTCTTTGATTCTGTGTTTTCAGTAATGTTTTACATCTTAATCAAAGGTAAAGATGAGGACAAAATCTACTGAAAATGTAATCATTCAAATTCAGATGCCAGATTGACATATTTTAATAAAAAGTTGGGATTAAGACAATTAGTCCAACTTGATAATGAGAGGTTGATACTGTGGGAAGCACTCCAGTGCATTTTCACCTAAAATACTTCTTCCTATTGAAGAGCTCTGGAATAAAAATCAATGCCCTCATTTCTCTTATTTTTTCTCCTGTAATATGTTATATACTGGATTTTGCTTTGGGTTTATGTTTGTTTTTCATTAATATATAGCCAACAATTAGGGAGTTTTTCAGGGGAAAGGACATTCAAATACAGTCATACAAAAATACTCTACTACATGAGCAAATGGGATTTCTTTTAACCATAGCTCTCAAGCAGGCATCTTAGCAATTCTTGGCTACTTCTAAAATTTTTTATCCTTCCAGACATGTGAACAAAGAAGTACTCACAAATTCTCCAATAATAGCTTTCCAGGCTGCAAAATAGCATGGTTGTTCTGGCAGTAATGCTCAAGTCCATGAACTAAATGAAGAATCTATGGGATACTTGGCTTTATATGGGGATTCCAATTTATTTTCTGTCATTAAATGTGGTTATCTCACGTTAACCAGAATAGTAGATAAGAAAATAAAGCACACTTAAAAAAATATATTTATTTTTAAATATTAAAAAAAATATTTTAACTGGAAACACCAGAGCTTTGAGGTGTGTTGTACCACATAATTATATCAGCCTGTTGTGGCTGTGGGAGGAATGGTACAAAGAGATAAAAAATCAGAGATACTAATTAATCTGATTACTTTATGATGCTTCAATTCAGCAAGTTGATTAAGACAGGAATGATTTATCATATTTAATACACTGAAATAGAGAAGAATATTTTTGAGCACTCCATTGTGGACTGTTAAAAAGGAGAATGAGGAGGCAAGAGCAATTCTATCCTGAAAAAAATCCCATAAATTCATGACTGAATTAAAAAAAGTAGTAAGCATAACAGTATTTAACAATCCAGGCTACCTTATATGCTAATGTTCCTCATGGCTACAAAAGAAATATAAGCTGCCACAAATCCCAGGGCTCATTAAACTTGACAGAAAAATGCCATAATGTTACAAAGAATTAGCATTTAAAAAAATTTATTCAAAGTACCAAGATCCAGGTCTTCTTTCTCTAACTTTATTTACTCCTAGTAACTAACAGCTGGGTTTTGGGTTTTGTTGAAACCTTACAGTTGACTTCAGTGGAAGCATGGCTTGTGTTGGGAATTATGAGCTGACTCATAAATATCACCAGAGTAGAGAAAATCCTGTTAATTTCCTATCATTTTCTCCCAGTAGTAAACAAGGATATAAATGGAACACAGAATATTTTTCTAACATAATGCACTGTTAGTATTAAACTTACTTCTAAGAATCCATCACAGCACTTTAGCTCGAGGGTGTTCAGTTTTATACCACACCATTAGTCTTGTCTTCCTTAATCTAAATAAGTCCTGCACTTTCTGGAATCTGAAGTGCCCTTTCTTGTTGTTAGGCAGCAGTACTAACAGACCAGAACCTGATGGCAGAAGCATGTGAGATTGCAAAAGAAGAATCCCATCTTGAAAGGTTCAAATGACAATGAAAATTTGCTGAGTTTAACTTACTTCCAGCAACACTTATCTCCTCTCCGTGCTCATCCATATACTATTGACAGGGAAGCAGCACAAAGTCAGAACTGAGGGGCAGTTCATCTATTTCCTCATATGCCTAAGTTTCTTTGTGTTTAAAAGCAAGGAGCAGAAACACACTTTGTCAAGCACTAGGTCTTGCTTGAGAGGGTACAACAAACAGCTTATGGCTTTGTATCACACACTACTTTGAGAATAGAAAACTTGCAGGGCTGTTTAGATCTCGAGCCCTAAAGCAAGATGTAACACTTACTTTTCACAATAAGCCTTTATTCTGTCTGAGCCTCTGTAGTCAAAGCCCAATGATGTGACTCATTTCCTCTATTTTTCAAGGTCTTTTATCTCATAATCACTCCAACTGGAGTGTTACCTAGTTTCTTCAGTGCACCGAACAAGATGTTGTGAAGTTCCTGCCGGGTGCGGTGCAGAGCGCACTGGGGGTGGCTGCGCCTCCCGTGCCCAGGGCAGCGCCTGCCTCTGCTGGGGGGTCTGCCAGGCTGCTGCTCACACCCTGGCTTCCATGTGCCAAAATCACAGAATTCACAGAATCACTGGGTTGGAAGAGACCTTCAAGATCATTCAGTCCAACCCATGCCTCAACACCTCAACTAAACCATGGCACCAAGTGGCACACCCAGCCTCTTTTTAAACACATCCAGGGATGGTGACTCCACCACCTCTGCAGGCAGACTATTCCAGTACTTGATCACTCTTTCAGTGAAAAACATTTTCCTAATATACAACCTAATTTTCCCTTGATGCAGTTTGAGACTGTGTCCTCTCGTTCTATCAGTTGCTGCCTGGAGAAAGAACCAACCCCCATCTGACTACAGCCACCTTTCAGGAAGCTGTAGAGAGTGATAAGGTCACCCCTGAGTCTCCTTTTCTCCAGGCTAAACACCCCCAGCTCCCTCAGCCATTCCTCACAGGGTTTGTGTTCCCAGCCCCTCTCCAGCCTTGCTGCCTCCTCCTGACACACTCCAGCATCTCAATGTCCTTCCCAAACTGAGGGGCCAGAGCTGGACACAGCATTCGAGGTGTAGCCTCACCAGTGCCCAGTACAAGGGAAGAATGACCTCCCTGCTCCTGCTACGCTCATGCACTGCTTTGGCAACAATAATGTTTCTGTTTCAATAACGAGCTGTCTGATTAAATGCTGAGCTGCAAAGGTTCTGGAGCAACTGTTCTGCGCTTATGCAGAATGTTAAATACACAAAGTGATCACTTATTTTCCATATGGGGAAAAAACTTGCCCTTTGATCTTAAATACATTAAAGCTGCTGCTTGCCTGCTTGAAATAACACATGAGGATGCCTTTACTTTCCAACATTTTATCTTACAGTGGCTTTCACTCTTTGCCAAAATTGTTCTGCTCAGAAATTTGTGTGAAACAAGTTTGCATTAATCAGATGTATTGCAAGCACAGAGATAGTCTTAGATGAATTCTACTTTAGCAGATCAATTTCTTTTCACACAGGATGATCCTGTAAGCACTTAGATAAGAGTTTAAGGCCAGGCTGGATGGGGCTTTGAGTAATCTGATCTAGTTGCAGGTGTCCCAGCCTGCAGCAAGTGCATCAGACTCGATCTTTAAAGGTTAGTTTCAACCCAAACCATTCCATGATTCTGTGATTCCATGTGCACAGTTTGATCAGAGATGACTGCAAATACATACTGCTGAACACTGCCTACTTCCAAGGCTGGAGAAGAAGCCCTGTAGATCCCTTTGTTAACCACGCAGTTAAAGTCGGTTTCTTGGAGCTTCAATATACAAAGTAGTAGCCTTCAGTCGTTGCAAGGACCATACTATTAAACAGAATTGTAACTTCCCAGACCTGGGGAACAGGCAGACATACATCTCTGCTAGAAGGAGAAAAACACCTCTGTCAGTACAAGGAGATCTGGTTAGCTGGTATATTTCAGCTAAGAATGACTCCTGGTTCTTAGAGAGTCAAAGGAACATCTCTCTGTGACTCACAACTCATACTGTCTTCAATGTATTCAGTCCAGACAACTCCATCATAAAACACAGCAGTGTTGTTTTCCTGAATTGACAATGTGAAGCTGAGATGCATGGTAATTTTGCCTCTTACAATTCATAAAGGTTCACATTAAAAATCAGTACAGGGTAGACAATAAAGAGCTTTTGCAAATTATGAGCCTCTGAGAGTCTAAATTCTTAATTGTCTTTAAAATATTAACTCAAGTCCACAGGAGAAGTTTGGTAGAATTGAGAACTGGTCCTTCCTAGCCTAGGAGTGATTTAGGCTATGTATGCACCCAGACAGAGCACTTCCAGTACAGCCAGGGATCATTTTTAATTGAGATACACCAGCTGACTGCACCTCCTTGTAGTCAGAGCACTGTTTTTCTCCTTCCAACAGAGATGCATGTCTGCCTGTCTCCTAATTCCTCAGGAAGCCTGACAAGTGGAAGAGTGGATTCAGGGTGAGCCAAAAACATTTTCTATATATGTATGTGTAAAAAAGAAGTTCTGCTCTTTTCATATATTTTGTGATGATACGTTATGAACATTTATTTATGTAGCTTTACAGAATGAGTATTGAACAGGACCGAGTATCATGTAAAATCTTGTAACAGTATCCATCCATTCCTAAGAGAGCACACAGATAACAAAGTAACCCAATCAACCAATAATATATCAAAGCAACAGAAGATCATGTTTTCAAACCTTCCTATAAAACTGCATTAAATAAATAGCTTTTTAGTATGCCCAGAGCATCACTGAACTCAGATAATCACAGGCAAATAAATAACCAAGAGCGTGTCTGTTAGAATCAGCATATTAATCTCTAATGAAACTAAAGTTACACTGGCTTCTTTTACAAAGGAAGTTCATAAAAATCACAATCCTATGTTGGCTGGAAGGGACCTCCAGCAGTTACCTTCTCTAGTCCCTGCAGAAAGCAAATTCAATTACATCAGCTTGCTCAAGGTTGTGTCCAGTCGAGTGGTGAGTGTCTGCAGGGAAGGAGGCTGTGACCTCTCTGGACAGCCTGGTACAACAACACCTGGCTGCCTGCAGTTACTTTTTTTTTCTTAACATGTAGTTCCAATTCTTACATAAGAAGCCCTGAGCATCACATTACTCCTCAAAGTCTAGCCGTCAAACAGTTTTGTTATTTTTTTTTTTCCCAGCTCACCAGACTGCATCACTCAATCTGCTATGTTAAGAACAAGTGGTCTTCATAAACTGGGATGATGGAATAGTCTGCATTCTCATCCTTCTGGTCCTATCCTCTCATAGCTATTCCTCCTTACCCCAGTAACCTCACTGAGTTTGTTTCTTCTAGTCGTAAACCTAACATTAATCACAGAATCACAGAATCATAGAATGGTTTGGGTTGAAAAGCACCTTAAAGATGAGCTTTTCTCAACATCATGGCCTCTGACCTTAAAATAACTTCATAGTTCTCCATAGTATTCTCATTACCTGCATTTCTATTCTTAGCACTTTCTTTTCTTTTATTTTGCTGGTTATTTTTCCTGCAACCCAGGCAAGAACAAAGCTAAACCACTGATTTTACTATAATGACAGACAAGGGTTTACTTTGCTATAACTTGACTTGTTCATACTCCTTTTCCCTTGTCAGAGAGTTTTATCTTACTGAAAAGGCAAGAAATATCACCAAACCTGTGCCAATGAAGTAACAAAGGGTGCATGTTAATGATATATTTATTACATAAATTATTATTTCTTTACCAGCACTGAAGGATTTTCCAGCAGTTAGTTGATATGTCAGACACAGAGGCCCTGAGTGGCTGTTTTGAGCTGCCATACTTAGGAGTACTCGTTTGCCTGTGGAGCACTCTTCAGGCTCAATGCAGTGATTAAATGCCCAGGCACAGGCTCAGATGTCCAGCAGTGCAGCACTTTCCTTTGGAAATGTATTTATCATCTCTTTAGCAGGCATGTGATGTCTTTCCACAATGTTTCCTCTAGCTGTGGCCACAGCCCCATAGATCACGTGCTCCACCTGCTCTCCTTATCAGCTTTTTGAGGTTAGGGGAAGAATAAGGATTTGTAATGAGAGACCTACAGGACCTGTTTGAAGACAAAGGCAACTTCAGCCAGTGTGCTGTAATGCAAGCACAACCAGGGTGGCTGGAAGGCTTTTGCACAAATGTAGACCATCAGAGAGAATTACTTTTAAAAAATGAATAGTCACATAATTCTTGGAGCTTATGACTGAGGGTGACCAGGATTTCACTTAGCCAGGCTTCTGAAGAGTACTAGTGACTAGAGACTGAACTTTTCCATGTCTTTGGGATGTGGGAAGAGCATAGCACATCCCAAAGGCACTGCAGCTGCAGGCACCATATGAAAAGGACTATGCAGGCAGACATTGGCCTGACTGCAGAGAAAAGTGAAAAGACCTACTGAGTCCCTGACAATTTGATCTGCAGGAAGACTTTCCTTACACTTCGTTTGATCCCTAGCACTTAACAAGAAGTAAAATGCAGCTTTTTGCTTCAGAGGAAAGGGGAGAGGGGAATCAAGATTCTTTAATTGATTTTTCTTCATGGACCAGAAGAAAAAACTCCAAACCCTCCCACTCAGTTGCTTTTGCCAGTTGTCTCAGGAAGTTTGTGTCTGGCTGAAGGTGGATCAGGTGACAGCTAAATGAAGCACTTGAAAGTTTCTCTAAATAATTTGATTTTTCCAGAATGTAAAAAAAAAAAAAAAAGTCAACTTGGTAATTCAAGTCCATATGAGTCTGTTTTTCATGAAATAAAGTTTGCTGTGAAGTTCTTTGCCATTTCCCTGTCTGGACAACCACAAATCAAAGCCTGTCCAGACCTCACAGCAGTAGCTGGTAGCAGATATGAAAGGAAGACTATGGAGGAGCCAAGCTGGTTCTCTACCAGCAGGCTGTGACTCAGGGGCTTCCTGAACCTCAGACTGCAGATCTGAACAGACTGTTGCCACCAGGTTGTCTAATCTCAGTTCTGGAAACTGCATACTCTTAGCATGCATACAAACTGTGAATGATTTACAAAATCTAAGAAATAGCTCTATGAAGATGTATATTTTCATTTGATCACCTGAACCTACTCCTTAGAACCTGCCCTGTTGTGGCTCTTTGTGGCTGTGAATCACCATTCCTGTTAATTTAATCTGTTTGCATCTTGACTTTTTAACTTCTTATTATGTGTTACTACAAAATAAATTGTTTTTCAGGGACTAAAGAAGTTATAAACAAAAGTGAGCTCTGATTTCCAAATTCTAATTCAATGACCACTGAACCCAGCCCATGCCAGGCCAAGCAGGTTTGCAGTGTTAGTGAATGCTGGTGCTGATTTTCCATGACTCACAGTGAGGTGATGTGTCTGGAATAATCTCCATCTGCCAGCTTCTCTAGCTTCATGACCAGATCTGTTCTGTGGAGACAGCCACTCTAAGAGGCTGAGCTGCTCAAATGCTTTAAGTGTATGTATAGTACCTAACATTTCTGCTTTGCACCACAGGACAATACATATTGTTGTTACATAAAGAGGTACTTCTATTTCAAAATATGTTTATAACCTTCCTGATACAGAGCAGCTGGTTGGGACCACACAATTTTAAAACTGCCCTTTTTTTTTGTGTTATTGCACAGAAAAAGTAAATCTCTTATCAGATGTATGGAGGAAAAATGGGGCTTGCAGTATTTGGAATGGCATTACAAAGTATCCAAGGGGAAAAAAAAATCTCTAATTGGCAAATTTATTGTGAAATATGCCCATGATTTGTAAAATAATGATACACGTGGGTTTCAGAATCACAGAATGGATCAAGTTGGAAGGGACGACAGTGGGTCATCTGGTCCCACCTCCCTGCTCAGGGTCATCCCAGATAGGGGGCACAGGAATGTGTCCAGAAGGTTTTTGAATATCTCCAGTGACAGAGACTGCACAATCTCCCTGGGAAATCTGTTCTGGTGTCAGTCACCCACACAATAAAGAAGTCCTTCTTTATGTTCAGGTGGTACTACCTGTGCATCAGTTTTTGCCCATTGCCTCTTGTCCTGTTGCTTGGCATCACCAAGAAGAGCCTGGAATCCTCCTCTTGGCACCCTCCCATCAGATACTGACAGACAGTGATGAAGTCCCTCTCAGTCAACTCTTCTCAAGGCTTAACAGGCTCAACTCTCTCAGCTTTTCCTCAAAGAGAGATGCTCCAGTTCCTTCATAGTCCTCTGCTCGACCTGCTTCAGGAGCTCCCTATCTCCTGTGTCCTGAGTAGCCCCAAACTGGACACAGCACTCCAGATTTGGCTCACTAGAGCTGAGTAGCTGGGCAGGTTTACCTCACTCGACCTGCTGGCAATGCTCTTCCTAATGCACCCCAGGATACCATAGTTCCATAACAAACAAATATAAAATGTCTTCTGCTCGTTAATCTCTGGAAAATCAAACTGCTTCTCACAGCTTCAGTGATTCCTGGTGCTTCTAGAGTCAGCAGAAACTTGTCTTGCACGTGGAAGACTGAAGCTGGACCTTGGGTAATTACTGCACAAATGCAAACAGCTTGCTTTTAAAAAATTCTTCTGTGCATGTTGAATGTATGTGATAGATTTAAACAACATCATAAATGTAAACTGTACTTGAGAAAACTGTGCAGCTGGTAGAGTCCATAAAGATAAAAGAAATGTTTCCATAACATTTAATTTTAAGCTGACATTTATATAACAAAACTATGGTAAAGCTATGTTTAGCCGAATTTGTTTGCATATTTTGAATCCGTACCACCACAGGCTCTCTCCCTCATTTATATAGTTACCACATTTTGGTAACCACATTTATATAGCAGAGGCAACAGCTACCGCAAAAGGAAAACTGAAAACCAGAGAATTTGTAACATTTGGATAAACAAGCCATCAATCCTCGTGATGTAACTAATCAACAACTGGATGTGTTCACTTTTGACTAAAGCAATTGCCCTGTTTTGAGTAACAGAGACACATAGCAGAGTTCATACCAAGTTCTTGAACATTTAACTGTGAAAATACCCCAATTAATATGATTTTAGTTTGTCAGACAGAAACCCACTATTCTGAGTTATTTTCCTTAGCAACCACAAGGCCATAGAAACGTATTTTTTTCAGTCCCATTGGCTTAGTAAGGAAAAGGCTTAGCATGAGCAGATCCCTTCCTGACTGCCACTGCAATATAGTTTTCCTTGATACACACCCTTTTAAAGAGATGCAGAAATGAGCAATTTTCATATTTGTGGGGTGACATCCCATCCCCGACAGAATGAGCAAGAGTTTTGCTGTCAACGTTAATAAGGTCAAGAGTTCCTGAATCAGCTGCTTTTTTTTAACAAATCTGGTTGAGAAACATGTATCAACTGCAGCAAGCCATAGCCAAGATGGGTCTTGACTGCACTGAGAGGTGTGAGGACACAGTGAGACCATAGCGTGTGTCAGCCTGCCAGGGTCAGCTCTAAACGAGCTCACTTGAGTTCTGACAAAGTGCAGCCAAAGCAGCACAGAGGTTAGCTCAGGCGAGCTGGCCCATTTTTCACCCAGCTTTCCAGACAGGCTGTGTAATTCATGTTTGTGCTCCAGCCTGGCACAATTACACTACTCTCATTCCCAGGTTGACTGCGTAAAAACTGGCTCATAAGCGTCCACAAAAGCTCCTGCTGACTTCATCTGAGATTTTGAACATGTAAGAATGCAATTTGCGACACAATATTTGAAATAAATTTCTCAAAGGATCTCTTACAGAAGTGTATCACATTTATCTTTGTCACCACACAGTCAGGACCTAAGAAAAAGCAAGTTTAAAAATAATAACAGAATATCATTAATAAATGTTATGGAAAAGCCTGAAAATTTCAGTGAAATGGGAAATTCAATAAAATCTTTCCATCATAATCAGCAAATTCCAGGGCCTATTCTTAAAGTGTCAGTTAGGTTATATGACACCAGTGGACTATCAAAATACAGAGGAGCCATTTCTCACTACTTTTGGTCCTTGCAAATCTGTTAATAGAAATGAATCGAAAATAAATAAAAGAATATACATCACACACCTTGATATTCAATGAGTAAATGTCTCAGGAAGATGCTGAGGACACTGTTTCAGCCAGCATATTCCACTTGTCTCCCTCCCTGCTACAGTGCTGAGAATAACATCACAGGCAGTAATAAATGCAGAACAGCACTAATCAGATTTTTTAATGAAGGGAAACTACTTTCTTAGCAAAGCTTCCAGCTCTTTTTAGAAATCTGTAATGTGCAAAATAATAAATATTTTTGCACACAAGGGCCAACAATGAAAAACAAACCTTAAAGTCAAAGAAATGTGTGCATAGAAATAGTGCAGAATCAAGTCTGAAACCAAGATTCAGCTTTTTGTTGTGATGGCTGCAAAAATGCTTAGACCTAAGGGAACACTTTCTAAGGGTGCTTAGCTGCAAATGTGGAAATATGTATTCAGTGAGATTTCTTAGATGTTCCTCAAATTTTGCACCTTCTACAGTCTTTCTTCAAAATTTAGCCCACAAAATGTAATAATGGTTTTATTCTTTTTGCCCTGAAAGACATTTAGAGGATTTAAAATGTGATATTATGAATGACAGTATGGTCTGACTACAGTTTAATAAGAATGTTCACTTGTATCACACAGTATTGTGAAATAAAAGTAGTGATACATTAGTGATAAGGGGTAAAACCAACCAACCACCACCCCTGAGAAGAGTGACTGAAATGAACTGTGCAGCTTAAGATATCTTCCTATTGATTAAAAAAAATGCATTTTCCAGTATTAAATCAGAGAAAGGGGACTTTAGACTAACATTTAGGAGGCAAGTTGTAGTTCCTTAAATGTGTGTGGGAAGCATTCAGTATATAGGAAGCATGGTCTTGGATGGAGTATCACAGGCTTAGATATGACATTAAGAGCCAATTACGACTCCAGATCATTTCAGGACATCAAATTCATGTTTTCTCCAGTTCATTTTCTACCTTGCAGGCTTCTCTCCAAGTTATTAACAGTATGGGTCAGAGACCATTGGCTTCATTTCCCAGACCCAAGCGTCACCCTTGAGAGGAGCTCCCAGTGAAGAGACACTTGATGCTACTGAGCAGCAGATGGAGTGCAGGGAATAGCATTATATTTACAGAGACCCTGTGGAAGGTGAAAAAACCCCTCACCCTTAATTTTTTGCTTTGAAAACTTCAACAAAGCATCAAGAAACCTTTAGACTATGCTCTTGTTAAGACAGCCTTGAAGACAAAAGTGAAAGAAACTAAAGGTAGCAAATTATGTTGCATGCTACTGGGAATAATGGTACAAAATATGTATTATTAACACAAAATATAACAGAAGCTTAATTAAGAATATATAAAATGTAATTCAGTAAATGATCACTAAGGTGTTTTTTACATAGTATAGCGTAGCAGCAACAAACCCCCAAACAATAGAAATTATCTTTAAGTATTGCAAGTGCTGCTAAAATGATTTTCCACATTGCATGAGCAAAGAGTATTTTTGATAGTAAGAGAAAAAGGCAAGACTTTGTCCCCAAAATGATAGCAAGATGAGAATGGAAGTCTTGTAGAGGGAATATTGTAAAGATACTCAGCACGAATGTAGTGAGATTCTGCAGTGAAGAACTTTCTGGGAGCATGAATGAGTGCTGGTCATAGCATTAGGTCACATAACTGCCTATTCCTGTCAGGAGGGTCAAGAGAGGAAATGTAAAGAATAAGTGACTGCAGAACACTTGCCAAGGGTCCACAGCAAAGAGATTATGCAACAGGAAATAAACAATCAAGGCTAATCAGAGCAACAAAAGAAATAGAGGGTCAAATAAATTTTTTTCCTACTATTTTCTTCTCTATTGCATAAGCATACTTAATTCTTTCATTTTGCTCTAAAAAAAAAAACCTTCAAAAATTTTCTGTCACAGAGTGGTACTCTTCCATATACAAAGGTCTTCACTGTTTGGATTGTGTTTCTATGTTCTGCTGACTTATCTAGTGGATATATAATGTTGAAATTACAAAGTCTCACAGACTAAGTAACAGCGTTTACTGAACTTTGGAATAAAAGCTAAGTAGCTTTAGATGACTTGAAAGTTATAAAAAGAAAAGAGAAAAAAACATAGAAAGATGAGAGAGATTATGGAACAATAGCCTGTTAAAATAACCTAGTCTAATTTTTATAGCTGCTCAAGTGCTCAAAACATAGCCAAATTTCCATGATGCTACTGACTTAATGCCTTTGAAGACTTATGCCAACAGACCTCTCATATCCGAACAAAGAAAACAAAAACGTATCTTTTCCATGAGTTACATACAAATCTTAAGTTAACAGGATCCAGATAAAAAGGTAATAACAACTGACAAGATTAATAGACTACATGAGCACACACACTGCATTGGCAGCAGGTTTCCATCAGCTTGAATGCTCAGGCTTGCCCTTCACTTCTAAGCTCCGTGTAGTTGCATTAAACAGATGTCAGACACAATTTTACTGCACAAGAGGAGCCAAGCATCCAAGCCATCCTCTGAGCTAAGCCTCTTTGAAAAGATGGTACGTTTCATCAGAATCCATTTTGTGGTCCACTTTTGTTATCTCAGAGGCAGGTCAACAGAATAGCCACCAGTCAAAAATACCCTCTCCCAGCCACCCAGGTGACAGAATGAGGTTTAGAACAAAGGTTTGGGGGTGGTGTGTGAGAAAATGTCTGGAAAAACATATCTAGAAAACCCAATGAATATAATGAAATGGGAGTTCAGCTATAACATACCACATTATGCTTGTCTCTATAAAAACACCAAAACCCCCAACCTTAAAAAGATGAGGAAAAAATGTAGTATCTGGCAATTGCTAACCTTGAAAAATTATTCCATGTGAATTGCTGTATTTTCCAGGCAGTGTAGCAAATACATAACCAACACTGTAGATAGACATTCTAACAAATACCATTTCCAATGAAATCTCTTCTTCCAGAATCCACAAACAAGTGCATGCTGCTGACACAGCATCTTTCAGTTTCCCACCCAACTTCCCAGGAAAATCTCAAACAGTCCCACACAAAACCTGCAAATTTATTTGTAAATCACCTTCTTCCCTATAAGCTAGCTTTTATGGAGCAAAATAAAGATTTCAGACATATGTTTAGAATTCTCTTTTCCACTAAACTGGGAGAAAAAAGCATGTTGAGATTGTCTACAGGAAAGATGAACTTTGTAGCTTCAAGAGACTTCATTTTATCTTCTGCATGAACTAATGCCCAATTTTCATATTTTCAAAACCACACTGAATGGTATGATACAATCAGCATCCAATCCCATTTACTGCCTAGCATTTTATGCACATATAACATATGTAGCAACTTTGAAGACAACATCCTTATTTCTTGTTTGACATTCAAAGCAGTCACTCCATTTCCTTCCCTTCACCTGCAAAAAGCCCTACCTAAAATTGGGAAGGGAGATGGTCTTCTGGTGCCTATGTACAAAATCTCATCTAGCAAACCTTTAAATCACAGGCTGCTTAACATCAGTAACAATCCTGCTTTCTTATTTAAAAGACAGCAGTTGCTTTGCTTGTCTCCAAGGCTAGAAGTGGCCCAGGCTGAGCACTCTTGCCTGTGCTAAGGTCACTGACATAATCCATGACTTGACTGGGTCAACATTATTCATTTACCTGTTCCTGTTCTAGCAGAAACTGCTGCTCCCTGAACTCATTCAAAAGGCCTTAGTCCTTCAGGGAAGAAATCCTTCCCAGCCCTAGACAAATTGGGATTTTCTCTCATATTGAGATACAAAATAGCTAAATGACAATTAAAAACTATTTCCATATTCTCCATTATTCAAAATCTAGAGGAACTGAGAATTCTTTACATATTTATTGATCCCAACCAAGTTTAAAGTTTTTGCAAAAAGAAAAAAAAAGGAAATATGTATCCTGCAGGAGGAGACTCCTCGGTGAGTTTCGGAGTTGTTTCCTTGGTGCAAGACTGAGAGAACTGGCTTACTTAGCAATTTGACATATCAGAAATTCCTGATATCTCACATATGATTATTGTATTACTGATGAAAATAATAATTTGATGACTTATAGATAGGCTTCTTACAATAAAGTGTAATACTTTTGCCAAGGAATATATTTTTGCTAAAGAAAGAAGATACTCTGATCAATAGGTATTATCTTCTATGTGTACAAAAATGTAAGAATCACCAATTATTCAAGTAACCTTCATTCTTAATTTTGCTCTTTATTGCCACCAATTAAACTGTAGTGCAATTCAATTATTTTAAAGTCATATATTAATTGTGTTTTACATGTTTGAAATATGAGGTGGAGGGTTCACCTTAGGCAACTCCAACATAGACATCTGCAGCTAGGTTATCTAGTTATGGTGCCCTGAGTGGGTATTTTTAGGATGAAGTATGTTTAATAAGTTTTAGATTTTAAGTTAGGAATCAGGAAATTAACTGTTTTGCATATGAGCAATGGCATGTCCCAGCCCAAGTCCATCTTCGCTTTCTGTCTGAAAGCTCTCAGCCACAGCAATACAGATAAGGGTATGAGAATCAAGGAAACATATGGAATACTTCCTTAGGCTCTAGAGCAGGACAGAGCCTTCCAGCACCAGGCACAGCATTTTTGTATTTAATATCTGTTGACACATTTATCTTTGATAAATCTGCTTAGTTTTTTCCACCTGTTCTCTTAAACCTTGTGCCAATGTAAAAGCATTAAAGAGTCTCTCTATTGACTGTAAAAACTTTGAATCATTCATAAGCAGACACCTTTACAGTAAATATACGTCTGACTATTGATATTAATACTAATCATGATACCTCAAATCAGATATAGATTTAAAATATTCCTTCTGGCCATTTTCTTAAATCAAAAGATTTTTTGGCAGGTGGATCAAACACAACTCAGTGAAAGATATATCTTGGGGCAGAATATTTCTTATCTATTTAGATTTCAATTTAGGGCTCTTCTGTGTAATGTCATCAAGACACATGTCAGATAGATAATTTATAAATAAACCATCAAGATCTAGAATTATACAGCTGAGATCAGAAGATAGAGGCATGCTCCAGATATCATGCCTAAATGGCAATAAATGCATGCTAAATAAATCAACGGTGCCTCAGTTACTGAAAATGTATTCAAAATTGTTAGACATGGACAAGATCAGAGCTCATTATTGGGGTGAACAATTCACATGCTAATGCCAAGCATAAGGACTGGATATCCCAGGGTTTCTCAAATGGTGCTAGATTGCTTATTTTACATAGCTTCAACCCTTGAAGTAGACTTTCAGATGAACCAAACTGATCTCCTGGCTAACTGAATATGTATGATCAAGTCTGCATGGTGAGCTGACCCATGGAGATGTAATTCTGTTGCTAGTGTCATACCTTGGGTATTTTCAGCCTCCAGCTGCTGCAGAGGAAGACTGAAAGACTCCTGGAGAACATGAGTCAGAGCTATCAATGCCACACAGGTGTTTAAGGGTCTTTAGGACATCCCAAATGTCAGGAGATGCCCTCATTTTAGGCAACAGAACGAAGTGTGCCTTCAGACAACTACATGCATGCTAATGAAATATCTTAGACTTGAGCAGAATCCCACCCTTCTGACAATGTCACCATTTGAATTTTTGTCTCTGAAGTTTATACTGCCTGAAGTACATATGACATTGAAAGAAAATAATTCATTCCCTAAGTTGCTTCTGATGGATCATAGATATTTTTACTGCAAAAGCAACGTATACTGTGCTAATTCTTTTTCTCACTAAGGTGATACAGGGAAGTGCACAGTTAAAAGTTAAATCAGAATGTTCAGACAACTGAGAAAAACACCACAAAACCTAATTCCTTGTGATAAACTCACCCCTAGGCCAAATACAAGTACCATTTTTGTGAATATAGCGATAGAATTAGATCCACTGAGGCTGATTTTACCCTCAGAGAAAAAACAGATTTAGGCCCAGAGAATTAAGGAAAAAGTCCCACATGATTCTGTTTTCTTCCCACAGTAAACTAATCAAAGCCAAAGCAATTGTGGTCCAACTTTTCCAACAAAATAAACAATTCTAAAAAATTGTATTAGAATTATTGCAGAAATATTTCTCTCCTTGCAGGAAAAACCTACCAATGCCAAGAAAACAAGACATACAAATATATAAAAAAATTTTTTTGCACATATTTCAAGAAAGGACAATGTCCATCAAGTCCTAAAGTCCTCAAGCGAAATGTGAAAAATAGTGCATGGCAAAGATGTTTTGCTGCAGTGGCTGTAGCAGCAAATGTTGGAATCTTGTTGAGAAACCATGATGACTGACTTCACTTCCCTGCTGTTGCTACAACATTAACCCAATACAGTTACCTTTTCAGCTTTTATTTGAGCTATTATGCCATTACAAGTAGTGTAGTTTGATTTATAACCTAAAACAGAAGGGTGGTTTCATCTTCCAAGTAATTTGATTAGAAACTGACCAAGCTACACTTCGAATCTGCTTGAAATGAGCTCTTCACATCTTCCTGGATTAAACTCTCTGTGAACCTCTGTACAATATGAAAAATGCTTTGCTGTCCCACTGGTTTAGTGTGAATTTGTGCTGTTGGATGATGTTTGTGCACCGATGACAATAGAAAATGTCCAGAGAAGTTTCTTGTGCTGCGTGAAGCTCAGCGTGGTGGCACTATGGGGCCTGGTGCAGCACAGCTCCAGGGAGGAGAGCAAACACATCCTGGAAAGCACTGCTCACCCTCTCATCATCTCCATATCAGAAAAATGCATACTTTGTTTCTGCCTTTGGAAAAATACAGCCATGGAAAGATGAACATGCCCATGCCTGAACTAAACCAAGCCAAGACTACTCGATGCACGCACAAGAAAGGACGAGGGATTGCTCACTCCATAGCCCAGATGAAAATGATAATGCAACAGCTACAAAAAATGCTTTTCTATGATTGAAATGTCACCATGCCTGTCAACATTAATCCTGGATTTTGCTAAAGAAATATAAGTACATTTATTAAACCAACAATTTAAGCATAAATTAATAACAATTTGTTTCTTTGCAGTATTTTCATGCTTATGAAGCTAATAATTTTAGAAACAAAACAAAGCATTTTTCTGATTCTTTTTTCCTCTAAACCGGAGGTTTTGTCTTCTCCTCTAATGTTAATTATCCCCAAAGCAATTTCAAAACAATAATATACATTGTAACACAAAAGCACACATAAGGTCAAGACTGTTGTGTGGAGCAATATCTACCAGGTCTAATTATAACAGCAGTTTGGCACCACTGGCTTTTATGTTGCCTAGGGATTTTCATTACAGTAGTTAACTGCATTATATCATTGACATCAAAACAACTCTAAAACATCACTGTTTTGTTTCTTCTTCATATATTTTAATCCTTTATTTTCACAAATATGTAAATGTAGATAACATAGTCTTGTTAAAACACAGAACTTAAAAAACTACTGTCCTCAATATATCACACTTGGTTAGCAACAGAAATTTCCAGTCTGCTTGATTGTTATTACAGAATTTTTCCTTCATCTGTCATAAAACTTTTCCTTCTGTACCTGACTAAAAAGGTTCCATTTCTCTTAACACCAGCTAGTGTTATTATTGCAATACTACTTCATGTAAATATTATGAGATCAAATTTTTTCAACCACTCCATTTAATAGGCAATTTAATAGGCACTTCCTCTGAAACTTGAAGGCCAAAAATAAACAGATTTAAAAAAAATAAATCTGTGAGTGCAACACTAATTTTGAGGTCAGAAGGGCAAAAACTAGGTTGGAAGAGGAGGGGCAAGGGGAGAGTCAGACAGGAAGGAATGTAGGTCTCTATCTTGCAGCACTCTTGCCTCATGTGCTGTAGATCTGTGAGCATGACTAGATTTGCCTTGATAATCTCACAGTGAAAACCCAGAGGAAACCACCTGCTTCTGAATGTGGGGAAGGATAGGACAGGAGCTGGTTGTCCATTCAGTTCTGTGTTGTGTTCCTTCATTAGTTTCTTCAACAAAATTGAGCTCCTTTTTTCCCTTTTGCTGCTCTCCTTTGCACGGGCTCTTCTACACAAAATACAAATGCTGAGTTCAACTGCAGTTCTTCAAAAAAAAAACCAACAACGCAACAACCCTCAAACAAAATAGCATTCAAAAAACGTGTACAATTATACAGGTTGGGTCCTTAAAATCCTACACTATATAAAATATGTTTAGAAGAAGGCAAGAAAATTAGGAAGAAAAAAGCTCAAGCATCTCTAAGGTCAAATATAATCCAAATTATTTTGAAGAAGCAAGAGGTGAATAAGAACAGATTTCCTAGAAATTTTCATAAACTCATTTGTCACAGCAAAAGTACATGACACTCTCAGCAGGATTCCAGTCAGAGATTTCTGACACATTACAACTGCAAGAAGGCTTGCTTTTTCAGATATTTAGCATTTCTCCAGTAAAACTAGTAGAAGTTCACAGCATTCAGAAGCAGCTATAAAGTTCTCACTATTGTGGAATGAGTCCCAGGGCTCAGGAGTTTTTTGGATTTCTTTAGTTTAGATTCCTTCAATTGGTGTGGTGCAACTTTCAAATTACCTGTCTAAACACCTTGAAAGAAAAGCATTTGTTTATTAGCTCAAATATTTTCTCAAAAATTATAAAGAAGCTCCTGGAAACTAGTTTAATTAAGGAATAAAGTTTATCTGACAAGAGCTCTCAATTCCATCTTCATCACCCTGTATGTACGCACAGGTAAGACTAGCAGCAGAACTGAGATCCACTCAGAAAGTGTTCCAACAAACTCATCACAGTATGGCATAGTATAAATGTGTTATCCATATCAGGTGGTGATTAAGCAGATTTCAACATGACAATTTTAAATTAGTCAGCCAATGGCATTCTCTACCATGGTTTGGACCTTTGTAAGCTGATAATTTTCTCAAGATAATAAAATAAGCCAATATTTACAAGCTCGAGTTATTTTCCAGCAGAAGAGAAGTCTATTCTTATATTATTCAGAAGTAAACAGGATTTAATCTTTTTCTGTAAAAGCTAAACAAAAATTCTGAGGTAACCAAAAATTACTTTTTGGAGATTAAATAACTGCTGCATTTCTAGACAGGCACAAGTCAGGTGTTTTAGATTTGATTGCTTATCTATCTCCCCTCTTTTTCACCAGATTCTTCAAAGCTGATGATATGTGGTCCATGTCTACAAAAACTAGTTCAGATGTTTATAATTTTCACTTTTTAAGTTAAGTACCTTTCGCTCAAATCTCTTAATTGGAAGAATCGAAGGTTCTGAGAATGGTAAATTATGTATGCTGAGGTATGGTAAATACATGTGTGCTGAGGATGAAGATTTGCTTATTTCAGAACTTGTTGACAGAATAGAAAAACAAATCCAAAGACACAAAGGTGTGAGGGGATGAGAATAGACAAGCTAGACAAGCACAAAGAGTGCATGCTGATTCCGAGAGGAATGTTCTGAGGAAGATTTTCACAAGGCATTGAACTCTACCATAACTATTTTAGCTTAACATTATGTGACAAGAAGATGAAAGGATGGGTTTAAAGGTCCTCCTAAATGAAAACTGAAATTAAATCAATGATCAGCAGTTTACCTCTTACTTGAAAACATTAAGATTTCTGCAGGAGGTCTCATCAAATTTCCAGGATGTGGTCAGTGCCTGTTGTCCGCAGGCATTCCTTTCTATATGTGCTGATATTTCTGATGGCCAGTGAGAGCCCACGTATCTGTGCAGTTACTGGTGCATGGAACAGCTCAGTTCTGTGCATTTGGCTCTGCTATGGATTCAGAATAGTTTTGCTGCCAAGGTCACCTTTTTGATCTCCTCCAAGACCCACAGTAACTTGCTTTTTGCACTCTCCAAGTGACACCATCATTATCATCAGCTTTAGAAACAGTAGCTGGATGATTCATATCAAGTTCTTGAACTAAATGCTTTGTAATAGTTCCCTAGTTAATAAGCTCCAAAAATTTACAGCTGAAAACCATCCTGTAAAACTTCTCCAGTGTGTATGTCTATGCTTCCTCCTTTTTTCAGTTTGTACTTGGAACAGGCATGGAGCCATGCTGGCAGACCACAAGCAAAGGAAACAAATGTCAAACCCAAAAAGTAGCTAGAGTGTCTCTGACCACTCACACCCATCCAAAAGGCTGATGCAGGAGAACCAAGCAGGTCTTTTACCACCACAAACAGCATACGTGTGTCAAAGAGGGAGATTCAATTCCCCTGCTCTCACTGTCTGGTGTCTCTGGCCATGGAATAGATTGATTAATGGCTTGTTTCATGAGTGTGCTTTGGTACCTATCTAATCCCACCATGCACTATAACTGTAATGCAGAGGTGGGCTGAAACTGCTGCGATATTGGTGAATGCCATGTGACAATGGCAGTCCGGGAGCTCAGTATACTGAAAACACTTTGTAGAAGTTTTAATCCCATAAGAGCTCTCTTTTATCTCAGAAACTGGCTCCACTACACTCCAGCCCCATTTATGCGGTGGAAGTTTGTAAAGGGCTTCACTGGTTCCAGGCATTTATAGGAGCTTTAGGATTCAATCCTCAGATGCACAGACTCATAGCTGCAGGTGGGAGCTAGGTTATCAGAAGGTCTAAAAACTCTTCTAACTCTGCAATAAGCTTCAACTCCCCTCTCTCATTACTCTGGCATTGCTATTTCCCACATGGCCTTACAGCTTCTCCCTGATCCTCCAGGAGAAACTCAGTCCATGGACGGATGGTGCCAGTTCTGCTCTGCATCAAGGGGCTGGAGGGAGGTCCCTGAAGGATGAGAATGAAAGCAGGGAAGGACAGCAGTAGCTCAGCTGAGGCTGTGGTGGAGGACCTAATCCTCTCACAGTTGGGGTCTCTGGTAGCACCCAGTCCTGGCCGTGGTGCCACAGCCAGCCAGTGGATGGCATGGGCTGAGCCCCGTCCCCCCAGTCAGTGTGGTGCTTGTGACATTTCAGGTACCCTGCCAGCACTGGCCTTAGCTGCTGGAGTTAATGACACATGGAAGACTGAATTAAAAATAAAAATATCTTAGAGAAAAACCTGGCTCAGTCTGACACTGGACCACTCACACCTGTCAAGGCATGATGGAGGGAGGGGCAGTGTGCTCTCACCTACCAGGTGAAGGGCAGAAAGTTGGAAGCATTGCTTAGAGACTGCACAGACTGGGCTATGTCTGCTGAATCTACTTTCACCATCATTTTAAGCCTGAAAGCAAGAACAGCTGCTAGCATGGATCCATCTAGAAAACAGATGAAATCAAAAGTCAGTCCCATGGGGCTCTTGAAGACTAGTAAATGGATGTTATAATAAGTGAGAAGTCCTCTGAGAGCTTCCAGCACATGGAGAAGGTTAAGGAGAAAGGAAATCTGCTTCTCTAGAGAGAAGTTCTTGAGAAAAGTCTTCTGAGACATAATTCTTTGAACTAATATTGGCAGGACTAAGTGGCTCATATGAACTCTTCAGCCTCAAGCCACCATTTCAAAGGTATTAATGTTTCCCCAAACCCCTTAGAAATCTGTAACTATAGTGCTGGTAGTTGCATTAACCTTCTACTAATGTAATCTTACAAATATTATTCAAAATGCTAAGTAAACTTCAGCTTATTGTAGTGTACTTTTTTCCTATATTTTATCCTATAATTTTATAGCTTACTGTCGTCAAGAATGGGAAATACAGGCTATATACTTCCAAAATCAAGGGAAGATACATAGGCTAATGCATGCTTAAACAATAATTTTAAACATAGGAACCATCAACAAAATGCCAGAGACGTAATCCAATCTCTATGCTTGAATAGTTAAAAAAATCTTTAAAGCAAATACATATGGAGCTCAACATTTCTTGTAAAAAATGGGATTCTTTCTTTTCGTTATGTTTAGTTTGGCCAAAGACTCAAGCATACAACAGATTATAGTTTCCTCATACATTGCAGCTACAAGGAAACTCCCATGCCAAAGTCTGCATTAGTAGAACCAGATACAACAGGGAATGGCTGTGCTGGAAATGCAGTGTTTCTATTGGGTTTCTATTGGCTTCAGTCAGCACTCAACAAATACAAACCACTTATGAGGATTTTCAGTTTGCAAAAGATAGACTAGATACATGAGCTTATTGAGCATTAATTACTGGATGATATTAGATACCTAAGTTTTTAAAGGAGACGAAACAAAAATGAAAAAAAAGGTTAAATGACATGCCTTAATGGTATACACACAGACTATGCCAACAACTGACTTCAAATACCCATCCTTTGATCTCACATTACCAGACTGCTCCACTTCTTTCACTCCTTCCCTTCAGAAAGGGATACAGTGCCAGGCCACTGGTATGGGAAATGTAAAGGAGCTGGACTGAAAGTAATACAAAAAACTGGACTGTGGTCTCATCAGTCACATGGGCAATGCAAAAATAACCATATAACTCTATGGAAAAAGAAATAAACCTGAGAAGTTTGGCTTAGAAAGCAAGGGATGTGAACAATCTACAGCAGAATAAGTGCTGGGAACCTGCCCCATAGGAAATTTAATTTACACAAAGCCCTTGCAAACAAAGAGCCAGTCCTGTCTATCTTGGACACAGAAAATGTGAGCCCACTGTGACACCCACTGTCCCACTGGGTATGCTGTGTCAGCACAGCCCTGGACCCCATCCCTCCAAAGGGGCAGCAAGGCTAAAAACAAGGGTCACAGGTGGGGAAGGTGCTTCATTGCTGCCGTCACTAAAGCTCAAATGAACATCAGGACATGTTCATTAGCCTTTTGAAAGGAAAGACAGGTATCACTAGACTTTAGTGTTGCAAAATAAAGAAAGGAAAGGACAATTAGCCTTCCCTCATAAAACTCCTGACAAGGTCTATGCAGTGTTTCCTCCTAAAAGGTCTGCTATTTTTGGTGGGCTTCTTTTTAAGAGGATATATTTAATAGTGACAAAGTATTAAGATAGTAGCTCAGTATATATGTTTGCCTTTTTTGCCACCATTTTATCAAATGAAAACACAATGAATATGCATGCATGCATCTAGGAGTTATTGCCTTTATGATTACCTCTAGTGTTATTTATTATTACTATCTATACTACTTATTGCTACTAGTTGTAACCTAACTGAGCTTTGTTTACACTGACACTGCTTTTCTTGAAGTTTATCATTCTGATTTTCTGCCTGTGGAAAGGGGAAATGGGTGCAGTGCTGATAGTAGTTAATGCATCTACCAGTGCTGTTTTACTCTCATTGTGTTTCCTGCGATACCAGTCCAGGGCTTGTGCCATTTTTCAGCTTGAAAAATGTGCTGCCTGGTAGATCTCACCACATAAGCCACAACTGTCAACTTTTCTCAGCTCTGTCATTGAAAGCAATGCAATCCTGGCATAAGATCACAAACTGCACTTAAGCAAAATAAATTCTTTGTGCTTCCATTTTCCATAGTTCTGGCCAAGAAAAGAGTTTTGTGAACTCTTCTTCCCTGCTCTGATTTAATTTTGGTACTATATTTTTCCTTATTCCTGTAGCAATAGTACTTTAAATTCTATTTTGTTACTGCTTTGGTCAACCTCACTCTAGATCATCTGTTTCTTCAGTCTTATGTTTGCTGTGCTCTATACGTCACTATTAGCTTCCCTACAATGATAATTTTCTGTGTCATTTACGTGTACTCATCACCTGTAAACTTTTTACATACACCTTCTTGTAGTTGTAGGAAGTTCCCATTATGTTTTATCCAGAAGATTTTAGTAACCTTTCTGTTTGTCTTCTCTAACAACTTTAGGTAAACTGTGCTTCATGCCTAGCCTTTAATTTGCACTAAAATTGTGAAAAAGGTTAGTTTGCTTCTGTCTTCTTGAGTCATAGATAATCCTGTTTCTAGTACAATTCCAAGACCCAAGGCTAAAGATAAAAAAACCAGAGGAAGAGCTGGACATGTGCTTCTGAAAACAGAGCATCACACTTTTAATTTGTATTGAAGGGGTGGATTATTTATTTCAACTTGTAAAATAAACCTCAGTGCTGTGAAAAGAGGAGTTAATTTATCTTCATACTCCTATGATGGCAACAGCAATTTCTGATTGAAAGACAGGAAGAACCTAAATTCTGATCTCAGTGTAACATCAAACTATCTTTCTGTTCAGTATACATAATTTGGCTTACAGTTTTTCATTAGTCACTTTACTTTGTTGTTACTGAGCAAAAATCTCATATCAGTGTCCAAAATGATGATGAGAATCCGTGAATGGTAATGCTGTGGTGAAATAATGGTACAAAAAAGAAGAACAAGGGCCAGTTTTCCATCAGCTTTATAACCACTGTTAAAGTTGAAGTAAAACGCTGAGAAGTGTTACACTTCTTTAAATAGCTTAAGCCAAGAACTTTTAAGAATAGATATCCAAAAATAGCATTGTAGTAAATTTTGTATAGAGTTTTAACAGACTTTCTGTTCACTCCTAACTACAGAAGAACGTGTGTTATAATTATCCTCTCACTCTCTAAAAGGAAATGGGAAGATCTAAGCTACCAGCCACCAAAAGTGCAAACAGTATTTTTAGAGACCCAAAATATAACCAAAGGAGAAGGAATGAAAGCAGCACTGGAAAGCAAGTATGCATAATACTTTAACATTTTCTGGTACAACTGAGTGATAATTTAACATTTTCTGTGATAAGCAATGTAGACGGTTAACTTCTGGGTATGCTGCATATAGGGAACATATACATCATTAAGCACCATCTGTCGCCTGTGGTGGAAACAACAAGCAGAACCACAGGCAGTATCTGGGGAAAGGATCCACTTCCTTCAGGGGAGTCTTCAGCAAATTCTAAAAGAGTAATCTCAGGCACTTCTCTAAGGTGTTCTTCCCATTAGATCTAATAATGCATTACTGACACTTATCACACATCTTTGCTACTAAAAGAAGCAGATAAGCCTACTGTTCCCTCTATTAACAGGTTGCAAAAATAGACCACAGAATGATTTTTACAGTTCTTAAATGTATATGAAGAATTGCAATATGAAAAGGTAGAAAACAGGTCAATTCCCCATCTTGTAGCTAATTTCCTTCTGGATAATACTCTTGTAATAACTTCCACAGCACTGGTAGTTTTTGAATCTAAATTGATAGACCTGAAGAGAAACTAGATGTGTTTTATCTGCCAATGTGTATTCTTAGTTCAAACTGTCCATTTTAAAGGAGGCATGTCAGAACCCAAAATCTGCCCAGCTGCTGTCAGGCAGTACCTGGCTGTCTGCCACATATGAGCACTGAAACTTGTCTTTGAAACTACTGAAGTATGAAATGGCCTTCTGATAAATGAAATCGGTGTAAAACCATGGGCATTTTTGAATTTTTTTACTAAAAAAACGCAAAACCCTTGCAAATTCTTCAAGTACTCGACCATATAAGCAGTGCCTTCAGCATATAACGGGTAAGAATCTATTATCAATGAATTGTAGATGGTGTAAAAGAACTAATGCTTTTGCAGCAGGCTCCATTTCTAGCAGGGAGGTTTTGAAGCTCTCAAAGCAGGTTCGATACAAATACATTGTGTTTCTTTTCAAAAAGCAGTCCCATGCTCTACAAGACCACATCCTCAGAGGCACGCTTATACATTATACATCAAAGAGCTAATCAAGCCACTAATCTCACGCTGTGCTGCTTGCTTCCTGTTGAAAGCCTGAGTAAACAGCAGTATGTGCTCAGCTGCAGCCCATTAGCTGGAGTCCCAGACATTTCTTCAGCTTGAAGACCAAGTATTTAAGTGAACAACCGAGAGCTGCTGTATAATTAAAAGGTCGTTATTTTTAAGTTCTTTGCATAAACCTTCTAAGATGAGAGCTGATGCCAAACATAGTAACAAAGATCATGCATTACCTAAACAAATATGATATGATAACCTCAATCAGAGACTGCGCTGTTTGTTGTCAATGAAGAATGAGGTACATGGTCATTTAGCAGACTTAGTGGTTAAAATGATTACGAGCTTTAAAGACTGATTTTGTGCTTTACTTTTTGGAAGGATAGCAATCTGTGTAATGGGTGGAGGCTATTCACACAAGTAATCACTTTGGATATTGTGTAGTGCAGAGATAAAGAGAGATTCTCTGAACTGCTCTTTGAGAAAGCTTATTTTTCTCTATTCTGTCTAGGAATGGAACCAAGAGAAATTTAGGTCCCCAGGTTAGATGCCTAGAGTGAGTAAGTGTGATAACACCAAACAAACAGGCATACACAAAATCTTAAGGCACAAAACAGTGCAATTACTGCCCATTAACCATGATCAATCATTGGAGGCCATTTTGGTGGCCCTTAGCCCACTCTGTCAGCATAGCCAGAGAAAAATATCAAGGTGGAAAAGTAGTTCCTGGGGTTTCTTGAACAAGAAATATTGTTTAAAAAGTTGAAAAAAAAAAAACCCCTCAAGCATTTCTCTGACCGTGAATACACTCCAAACCTCTCAG
Source organism: Thryothorus ludovicianus (assembly GCA_013397245.1). Lineage (NCBI taxonomy): Eukaryota > Metazoa > Chordata > Aves > Passeriformes > Certhiidae > Thryothorus > Thryothorus ludovicianus. Next base: position 385,458 of record VZTB01000319.1, on the reverse strand, counting down.
GAGCACAAAGTTTTAAAAATTAAACAGAAAAAAATCCATGATAGTGCATTTATGGACTTTGGTGTTTGCTAGTCTTATTAAGGGGCCAGAAGTAAAATTCCTATTGATGTTGGTGTGATATATTTGTGCCACATATTTAGAACTTATATAGAAAGATACAACCAAGAAAGTCAAACTACATCTAGCTACAAGACCACATCACCCTATGCCCTACTATTCAAAATGAAAGGGTCATAGTGGGGACTTTTCAGGCAAAGTGATTTAATGTGTTCTGAATTCATTCTTTCTTTTAAATTGACTTAACTTTCCTCAACATGCTTATGTACACAAAACCAATGCTTCTTCAAATTTACTAAAAATAAAAATCTGCAATCAATTAACTCATCTTTCATTTTCTCATCACTTAGACAATGTAGTTGAATAGGTTTCTACAGTGCCTCGTTTCTCTGTCCCTTGAGGTCTGCCTGCAGCAGTATGGTTCGGAAAGTTAAGCTGAATTAACTAAACATGCAAAATAAAAATGCAGCAGTAAAAATGTATTAATCCCTAAGGCACAGTCCTCATTCACAAACAAAGCTGTCTTAATTCTTCACTACTTTAACTCTCAAAAGGAGCATCTAAACAAGGCTTTTGTGCACTTAAACTAATTCACATTCACTTAACACCTTTACTTAACATCCTCCTGTGACAAAGCAATGCCAGCAAAATCTTTAGAATAAACACTTCCAGGAACAAAAACACAAAAACAACTTTACTGCCGATAGAGTTTATTTCACTTTGGGAGCAGGCTATTCTCAGAGCAGAACTCTTCTTTTGCCAGAGGAAGTCTCATCTCCCTTCAGACAGGTTGATGGTAAATGCTATTAAAAAAACAACCACCTTCCTAATAGCAGACAAACATATTTAAGATATTTAAGACTATACATGAGAACTTCTAAAAAATGTAGGTGTATTGTTTTCCTGCTTCACTCAATACCATATGGAAAAGTGTTTCTAGATTTAATCTTTGAAGCAGCAAGCATTTCTGGTTTTGCAATTTCTTTTGTTTTTAAAAATACTTTCAAACTATTTGTTAGTTATTAAATGTTATTGCTTTTTAGTGCTCATCACAATACTAGACAATGCCTCAAGTCACCGTTTTTGTGTAACAATTCAAACATTTATCAGCCTCATAAGTAGACAGAGCTTCCTGCAGTAGCCTAGTATATCATTCAGTTTTTCAGTACAACTAAGCTATGCTGGTTATATACTCAGGTAAAATTACAGCCCTTTGCAAGTGCATTTATGTTTCTTTCCACAGTGTTTCCAGAGCATTTTCTGTAGCCATCACTATGAAATACTAGTGGAAACTCAGTCCCTTTGATGATTTTTATTGCAAACATTTTCATTGAATTATGCAGGATACAGAGTGCCAGAAGTAGAACTGGAAAGAGAAGAGAAAGTAAAACCAATAACTGTGATGGCAACAGCCCCACAGCAGAGGACAAAAGAGGCAGGGATGGAATAGACAAAGCTGGAGGCAAATGGGATGAAGGAGGTGGAAGGATTCTCCATCCAGCTTGTGCTTAGACACAGGATGACTGCTGCCAAGGCATCTTCTGGAAAGTTTGGTTTCCTTGTTCTGGCAGTGGTTGCTTTTCTGAGCACTTTTGTTTGGCTGTTTATTTTGCATCCCACAGTGTCATCTGCCTTCCTGCCTCTTGCTGTGCCCCACCCAACTGCCCCATCTTTCCTCACATGTTCATTGCTTTCCTACACCCAGTCGCAGACTGTGCAAGAGTCCCTGAGCCATGACTGCCACATTTGCTACAGACTCTTTTTCTTTATTACTCCCTGGCAAACATCTCCTTGTAGCTTGGCATCTTTTTACCCCTCTTCTCATTTACAAACCCAAGTACATTCACACTAGTGCATCCACTGGTCTTATTCTGTCTAAAACTCACGAATCATTCAATGTTCCATTATGAGCAATTGAAATTAAAACAAAATTTGCTTAGAAGAGATGCCATGACCCTGAGAACACCCACAGCCCTGGCCTAGCACAACCTGCCCAAGGTTTCTGGGGCTTCTCCCACCCTGCCCACAGTCCAGAATCCCATTTGAGCCGCTTGAGGCCAGCAGTCCATGTCCCAGGGGTGTTGCTGCAGGGACAGCCTCCAGTTCCATCCCCACCCCTGCAGGTAGTTGGTCTTGTGAGTGGATCCCCCCTCCACAGTGGCACAGCTCATCTCCAGCCCTGCTTCTCTTCAGTTTCCCTTGGATGACCCTGGTACCAGAGCAACTTCTGTTGTCAGTGGCCCATCAGAACTAGCCAGGTGCAGAGCCCCAGGGGAATGCACCCTGCAGAGAGGGCATGTCCTTGTGCAGTCAGTCCAAATCAGTGCAGCTGATCCCTGACAGAAAGCAGGTTCTTTTACAATAATTTCTTACTAAAACATAGCTTTCTACTTGTAAAGCCAAAATGTCCAGTTTTCTCTACTTCCTTGCCTTCTTTAAGGTTTCTTTGTAGCCTGGCTACCTTTGTAAGAAAATTATCTCGGAAAGATATGTGCACATGCCCTCTATGCTCTGATTTTCCCCATTCAGAGCTCCTACTTCCCCAAGAAAGGCAAAGTATTTAGTGCTTAGAGGTAACAGATATGAAATCACAAAAATAGCTGGAAAGGAAAAGAAGTAAAGAAGAGTCCTACATAAGTCTGCATTTCAGACTTAATGGTTAGAGCTGTTTTCCTCCACTACCCTCTAAGGGGTGTAGAGCTCTTTCAGGCAGGACTGACCTCTCCTAAGGACAGCCTGAGCAGCTGCTCAGAAGGATATCTGAAGATAATCCTCACAGGCCCTGGTCCTGCATCTGGGCAGGCTGCTTAGCTTGAGGCACAGCAGCAGGATGTTTTTGCTGGGGGCTGGGCAGGCCCTAGCTTCAGACCTGAATGGCCATACACCAAATTTCAAAATTTTTAAGTCAGCTATCCATGCTCATTGACCTAACTTGGAAGGTCTGCCTTGGTTACTTCTTGGTCAGAAGTAAGCAGACAATGTAATTTGGGATGCCAACCTTAACTCTGGAAACAGCTCCTGTCCAAACATTTGCATTGGTTTTAGTTACATTCAGAGGATAGGAATGGGTCTCTCTTAGCATCAACAGAAACTCTATGGAGTGTGCAGCTTGCAGATTGAAGCTGCTCAGGAGACCTCCTCAAAAAAAGCACAACACCCAGCTGGCCAGGGGTATGTCTGTGTTCAGCATAAGATGGGAAACTTTACACAGAAGAACACACAGATATATCAAAAACTGGTGAAATCATGCCTTGACTTTGTGAAATGGTTCAGGTACTCTTGCTATTATCACACCTGTTTTACACGTGAGAATGTTTGAGCCACCACAATAGGGACAGTAATGGATGAGATATGAAGAAAACAAAACAGAAGAATTAGGAGTGTAGATAAATGAGATATAACTTATATAAGCAGAAATAAATACAAATAAAATAATAAATTAAACCATGAGATAAGCCAGAGGTTTATCATTATCTTAATATATAGCTCTTTTACTTTCAAGTGTATGGCACCAGTGACTGGTTCCATTTCCTAGACACTGTTATATTTGGCAGTGTGTTTTATTTTGAAAAAAATTGAAACCTTAGTCTATTTGAAAATTAAGCTGATCTGTGACTTTCTTGAAAAAGCTTTTAGAGTATCCTCTGACATCTACTGCTTGTCTCTGTATTGTGGCAAGTATGAAAATGAGCCCTTGAGCCACCTACATTCCCCTCTCTTTGCTGTGCTTGATTCATAGAACAAAATTCCTATATATGCTTGCTCAATGTGGACAAGGCAATGACCTTTGAAAAAATTTAACTGGATTGCAGTAGGAGCAGAGGCTATAAAATTAAAGCTAATAAAAATTACTATAACAGGACAGAACACTGTGTTATATTTGTGTTTAAGCATATTGTACGAATGAATCAGATATTGTCAAAGTGGGAGGATCAGCCTTCTGCAAAGTGAAAGTGTTTCTTCAAGAAAAGACTGCATTGTGCAAAATTATGGAAGAGTTAAAAGTATTATAGCTGCTTTTCTCCTACTATTTATATATAAAACTAAAGTATTACTTGGCACAAATGTATTAACAAGTTCCTTAAAGAGATACTGGAATGTTTACTGGTCTGGAGGGACTGACATTTTTCCAGTTTGCTATTCCCTTTAAATTGTTTTATTTTCCATTAGCTATAAAATCCTTATGTTTTCACAGCACTGAGAACAGGAAGGGGTATTTTTTCAAAAAAGGTAGCTGAAAATAAGCAGCACAGCACAGAGTCCTTCCCTTTGACTTTTTTAACCACTCTAAACTTAATTTTCATGACCCTTTACACAATTAATGAATTTGATTTCATGAAAAATTCTTTTTGTTGACAACGCTCACTTTTGTTTTCCTTACTTTTTTATACTTTTTTTGCAACAAAATTCCTTTTCCATTTCTTTTGGGGACAAACTCCCATACCAACTGAGAAAAACTGGAAAATACTGAAATGCTGTGCTTTCTTGTCTACCTGAAATCTTGCACTGTCCCATTTTCTAAATAATGTTATACAGAGACATTACATAACCTATTGTGAATGACCCTGTGCTCACAATATAATCAATGTGCCTGAAGATGAAAAGTTAAGCCACCTCATGACATGTATTGTCTGCTCCCTCTCATGCAAAGTTTGTCCCCATTATAACTAGAGTTCACTTTTCAAAAGCATGTATTACATGCTTCAACTCTTTCCCTCTTTCCTCCACTCTCTGCAGGAATTCTTTTAACACCAGTTTGCACCTCAACAGCTGACCCAAAGGCTCCAAGCAAGGTCATGTTCAGCTATCACAAAAATAAGTCACGGTAAACTTAGTTAAGGGAGTATAGCACAAAATATTGCGCAAGATTTTCTCCCAGATATTTTGAAAGATGTCTGAATTGTAATCAAATATACATATGCAAAGATAATGAAGCATGGGAATGAAAAGTAAATCTGCCTGAAATCAGTCTCTGCATTAGAATTACAGTATTTCAATGTGGCTCCTATGCAACTACAGCTTTCTGATTTCAAATTCTATTTTACAATAAAAAAAAACCCAATTGCTTCTTAAAATACATATTACAATATACAGAGATGTTAAGCTCTCGTATTATTGTATCTTGTGGCCAGAAGCTAACTTTCCCATGGAGTACTACTCAGATTTCTCTGCTTACTGGCTACCAGTAGATGGAGTTTAACAAAAAAGCCATTTTTCATACTTAGAGGGCATGAGTTGTGTATTTGCTTCTTAGGCATGTTGGGCCAAATGCACAGCAGATGAATTCAAAAGAGTCATGTTTATGACCTGAAGCCTTCCCAAAGATTTCCTTGATAATAAAAATGTTAAGGTCTGTAAGTTGAAACAGAATACAGTCAAAACCCAATCTAGCATGCAGATGTGTATGAGTTGCACATCATGGCTATGGCAATGCCAACACTCAGAGGATACAGAAAAATATTCTTGGATAAACACCACAAGGTATCCATCCTAGCCAAAGTCTACCTTTCTAGAGTATGAGTATATTTGTGTTATTTTGTTATAATTTTTGACCCCTAAGTTGAAGCACAGAATTTCAGTGCATAAATCAAATGAGAGGACATTACTTCTCGCATGTTTTTAAATAAAAAAAAAAAAATGCACATCCTACATTTCAGTTTCAGGTTTGAATGAAATTTTGGATTAAATTAATTTTGGTTCCTGTTCTATTGAAATTTCAACAGAGATCCCTAATCATTAGCTATTTAAGTCAAAACAAAAGCCTTATTTAATTGTCAAGGGGAATTGATTTAAATTCAAGAATAAGTTCCCATTAGTCTTGCATACTGCATAGACATATCTGTTTCTTTGGTAGTTACAAGATATCTCTGAAGTCTGAGAAATTTCCCATTTTGGACTTGGAGACTAAAACCAGAACCCAAAATCTTTTAAAAATTGTTTGGTATATCACAGGCAAGAATCCAGTTAAATAAACTAAATGCCTTTTGGAGATCAAGGATTTTTGAGAGCTTGTACAATTTTAGAAAACCTGGGCCCAAGTTTATCACTGGAATAACTGCAGATTCCTGAATTTTATGGACTTATGAGAGGGATAAACCTGTCCCCTGGTAACTTGCAACTAGATGAATGAATATTACTGCATGAGAACAAAACAGCATCGTATTATATTCACTCTCTTTGGATTTAGGTTAGTTTTCTTTCTCATTTCTACATTTAGTACCTATGAAAAATCTCTTAATAGGGGATTCATTAAGCTTATCATATACATATCTATTTACATATATTCAATCCTTTTGAAAATAGTAATAATTAGAAGACGTAATTGTTAAAGCTGATGTCCTCTTGGAAAGATGAGGCTGCACAAGGAAGGTAATGGTCTGTATTTTTCAGGTTCATTTAAATGTAATAAGCTAATATTGCTATTCCCATTAAGACCTTTGAAAATGTAATTAAATGCTCAAATGACTACTAACATGATTAAACCAAGAACACTTAATAAGCTTAGTTATTCACTAAGCTTATTAAAGACATTTCATATTCTGTCCTGCTCAGTAATAAATCATAGTGATTTTCTTTAGGGCATATCGACAGGCAAGCAATTTTACCATTATCCTGTCCAGTAGAAGGTTAGTGCTGGAATGCTATTCCATTTTTAAAAAGCACATCAGCTCTATCTGATGTTTTGTTTTTTTGTTCATATCAGATCTTTATTTTTCTAAAGAGGATGCAGTAATTGAACTAATTGAACAACCTATGTGCTTATTCCTTAAGTTTGGTCTGATATGCACAGAGGCAAAGAGACTTTGTGGAATACATTTGTGCATAATTTAAAACATATTGCACTAATAATAGTGTGCTTACTAATTAAACTTTCTTCAATAACTTGGATTTTTTTACCCCCCATGATGGTTCATACTGCCATCAACTTACTTTCCAAGCTACCTTCCCTACTAACCTCACACAAATGAAATCACTTCACTTCTGTTCATTGTTTACATATGGAAATATATAATTATATGGTAGGGTAAGCATCCCCATACATGTATATGTTATGTGATACTGTGTTCTGCATGTATTGATACATATATCTACATTTGCTGTCTATACTATACACATATGTTTGCGTTTACATAGATATGAATGTTATATGAATTGACACACAAGACATGTATTATATGACTACATGTGTATATGTATTTAGTGATTTTGTCTCATATTGGATCACTTTCTCACAATGATATCTGCAGCCTTTTCAAAGTTCTGTTCTTCAGGATAAAAATTTCTACAACTACAGCTCAAATTCCTTATCTGGATTTGTACTTGCTTTTATAAGGACATGCACATTTTTGAACACAAAGTGCTGCATGTTTTAATCACTATTTACCACATCAGTATGTGTTATCTACCAGCAGACTGGGGCTTTTTTCCTGTTTGTTTTCTTCCAGATACTGGAAAAACATAAACATTACCTCTGGAGTCTCTTCTACCACCACTAGAAACATCTTGACTCAGCTATGAGTCTCCATGGAAAACTTCAATGAGAGGTTTATCAGACAAATTATTCTTGAGCCCTATTCTTTCCACTAAAGCACTCATGCACAGTCGATATTTTGTCCAGGACTGGAATCAAGATAACTCATTTCCAGTCACAGCTGTGTCTTTCCACTTGAACTTTTCGAGTAGAGGCATGTCAGATTCCTTTGCATTTATGCCAAATTCTACTGAATTATGAGGAATTGCCACCAGCATGATAGAAACCTGCCTCCCTTTTGTGGACATGGAGCAAGCCAGCAAGGTCTGTGAAGGGAATAGTACTTATCCCCCATACACACTGTTTCAAATTTTTGATCCTTTGTCAGATTTTATGTAATAGATACATATCCCCCTTCCAAATACCTAAGAAACATTTATTAAACACATCTGTTCTTTTTTGGCAACACGACTAATAAATTTCCATCCCATAATAGGCCTAAACAACTTTTGAAGAGACTAGTAAGAAGTGATGTTTTGAACACAAAAACCCCACCAAAATTCCTAGAATAGTTTCACTTCATCAGAATAGTTTTCTTGTGTATCTTTAACTTCTCTTATCAACAGTCCCTGCTTTACAACTCTACTAAATGAACAAACAGATGTAGCAATCCATATAAATCGGATTTTCTTCCAGCAGTTTTGAAGAGAGAGATTCAGCAGTTTTGGCTATGCTGTAAGATGGACCTAATCATGACTTAGATTTGTTTGAGCTTTTGCAGTGCTTATCTCCACTTTCAGGGCAGCATATTGAAGACACCTCCTTCCTCACTTTCTAAATATATATCATGATAATGCAAAACCCAACATTTATTAATGCTCATTTCTGTGCACTTGCATGGAATGATCCTGTCCACCCATGTAAACCACCTGGAGACATTCCACTACAGTCTGTAAGTCATGTGCCAGATACAAGCATGCAGGTATTTACATTTACATTTATTTGAATGAAACAGCACTAAATGGCTGCTCAAGGCAAGAAACTGAAATATTTACAGCCAGGGATATCTTGTGGCTCTCGGCCTTCCATGACATGTGCAAGCTCTCTTGCCCTAAAATTCTAGCATCACCCTGCCTATACTAATGAAATATAGAATTTTAGCTAGATGCTTGTTTTAAGGAATATATTCAGCTCTTAAATTCTCACCTTTTCTTTTAATAAAATTCAAGTCTTCAACATTCTGCCAGGTTTTGACCTCATTGCCGTGTAGTCTGAATTTTACTAAAGGAAATGAAAATTCCTGCGCAGGTTGGATCTTGTCAGAGGAACATAACTACCTCTGTACTACATTGATTGAAAATGCTTATTTTGACAACTAAAAATTGATATAAAATAGAATTTAAAAAAAAACTTTTAGGATTTCAAGGCAAACAGAGTATTGGTTGAAATAACATCCATTCAGTATGGCTGGTAACTGCAGGTATTTCAAAAGTAGAGGTAAGAGACATAGGGGTTTCAGACTATTAGAGCCAGACTAAATTAGCTGTGATGGACTTACTTATGCAAATTACTCAATTATTTTCCATAATTTGTTTGTGTTCCTATATCATTAAAACGGTGCAAAGGTAACTTGATTCACACTTTAGTTTTGCTCTATAATATTTATTTTCTCCCACAGATAAATCCTTGTTCTGTCTGCACTTGCCATTCATTATGAAATTCATTATGTTGAGTGGATGTATTGACAAGCATTTATTCACTGTAATCTTGACAGACCATAGCAGATTGAGGAGAGGATATCTTGAAGAAACCATTAATACACGTGAGACTGCTCTCCCTCTGGCTCACATGGGGATGTGTAGTGTCTTGATTAATAACAAAAGTAAAAGATTGTCTGCACTGGCATCCTTCATGACTAAACTAAATTTTTGAGAAGTCACCTACTAGAAAATCTAGAAAACTTGCCTGTATCTACTGATCTACCAGGTACAAAAGGAAAAAAGGACTTCGGTTTAAAAGAAAATTCTGCTAAACAGCCCTTAGCTGAGCCAGAGGGGAATGGCAGTTCTACTTGTCTGTAGGGCTCAATTAGGTTTCCAGAGGGTAAATCTTCTTTTACTCCATGTTATAGTTTCCAAAGAAATAACTGGCAATTTCCAGCTGAGACAGCTTAACACAAAGAACGGTACAACTCACTTAGGAACTCCAGCTTGACCCAATCACACAAAAAATATTTCTGATGATTGTGACCTAAATATCCTATGAGCAGTACTAGCTAGGCAAACAATTATTTCTGAAAGTGCAACTGTCTATTCCTTCACTGAACACTAATGAATAAAATATTTCAAATTCAGAATAATATCCACAGTCTGACAATATTTTTAGAACTGGAAAAACAATAAATCAAAGAATGGCTAATCATAAAGAAAATAAAAATACAATAAAAAGGAAATAGAAGAAAAAACCCCTTCAGCTTTATAGAATATATACTTATGATCATTTATTAATTGTATTTGAGCAGAATTCAGTGATAAATCTCAATATATATAAGCAAAACTGTATATTTTGACAAGAAACAACAGTTGAAAAAAATGGTAGAAAAATGATATTGGGAAGTAGTGAGTGGAGTATGAAGCTGAGCACTAAAATATAGATATTTTTCATATCAATGAAATGATAAGCAAGCAGGGTAGTGCTCAAGCTTTTGATCTATTCCATAGGACTATTGCTTCAAACCAGCATTCAGCATCTCCTCTTTGGGGGAGTTTGTCTGGCTATAGTCTGCGTTCCTTCCTGCATACGAAAGCCAAATACTTTGCACTCAAATTTCTCCTCTTCTCTTTTGAGATTCAGAGCACACAAACGTGCCAGGGCCACTGCACTGCTTGAGGCACACTAACAAGTAAGCCCTGAGAGATTTGTTCTCAGCCACAAGTAAAATCTGAAGCTGCCCTCCCTTGCCTCTCAAGCATCAGCAGGGTGAAGTTACATTTCTTCTTCAGACTGCTTTTCATTGAGCACTTTATTAAAGCAAAGGCAGATCTATTTGTTCAATCCCACTTGGAACAGAAGATCTATTTTACCTCTAAGGTAGGACCTCTGCAGTTTCCAATCAGGCATCCTTTGTAAACACAATGCAGTCCTGATTTTGAAGTGGAAGTGAGAACTAAAAACCATATGTTCCAAATCTGTGACATTTTTTCCTCTCAATAAACATGAAAAAAATCTCAATTCTCTCTAGGACTCACATACACGTATTTAAATAACTCAATAATGAAAGCCAGGGCCTTGGGCAGCAGCTGACCATTCATCACTGACACTTGGTATCAAATGAATCCATAAACAGATCCTTTTTTCTCATTAAATGCTTTTAAATATAGCTTGTCACAGAAAAGCACAAATGATTCAAGGACAAAATATCCTCCTCTGCCTATTGTTTCTGCTGATGGATTTGTGTCTTTCTCCAAAACCAAACATATTTCATTTATAGCCTAAGAAATATTTATACCAAGATAAAAATACCACAAGAATTTTCTTGATATTCTTTCTTCACTTTAAAATTAATTTTAAAAATTGTTTTCTGTTTCTGCTCAAACACAGTACTGTGTAGTATTCCGCTTCAAGACAAGTCACTTGTGTTACACTGCAATCTCTTTCCGTCACACAAAACTGTAAAATCATAGGTTAGCAACTCTAGCATGAAGTTGATATTATGGAATTGCTTTCCTTTACTTTGCAAAAACCCAGCCCTTCCCTAACTCCCTTTTCCTTCTCTCCTGTAACACCTCACACCACATCAGTGTGGATGGCCTTGGCCACCTAAGCTCTCCTCTGGCTTGAGTTAGTTCCAGGCATTTGAAGCCACTTTTGTGCTCATTAAAAAACTGTTGAAAGATACAGAAGATAAGAGTGAAGAGAAAAATCATGAAGCAAATATGTGGAAGCCGGGCAGAAATGATGGCATGGCTCTGATCTGATGCATCTGTTAAGACTCAGGCATAAACTACATAAATCAGATGGACCTAGTGAGTAAGGTATATAATGAACACTCCTGTGTGAAGTTTTTAGTTGCCATTAAAAAAAAATCACCTGCAGATTTTCTGCAGTGTTTTGCTACCAAGTTTCCTAATACCCTAGGGCATATCCAATTCTTCTGTTTCTGTACCTTCATCTATCAAGATAGAATAACAGCACACACAGTGAGAACTAAGTTATATACACTCTGGAGCCCTTGGGTAGGAGTTCAGCATTGCTAGTCATAATATATATACAAAATGAGACCTTCCCAAATTACTCAGTTCATAAATCTTAATTTTACCTCATCAGCTCCAGTAAGGATGCTTTTTTCCTCTGCTCTCTAAGACATCATATACACAGTGTCTGTGAATGCAGCTTGTCTCAGTCACTACAGTAAATATCTCCTGCCAAATCCCAGACCAGAATCAAAAGTCCAAGTACCAAATGACCTGTGAGGTCTTGTGAAGTCTATTCAAAAACTCTTCAGTTCATCAGGATTTAAAATAAATGAATTAAAACTACCATGGGTATATTTATATACATTAACATCACTTCTCTCAGCACCTGTCCTAGGAACATGCACTAGATATTTAGATACTGTTTCCCTTTCTCCTATTTTCTGGCATATCCTTTTTTCTTAATGATCTTAAATTAAAGTTTATACCCCAAATGTAGGAAATTCAATGCTCAAGAGGTACAAAATTTTCTCTTGTGTAGCATCACTGATCTCTGGGGAATCTGAACAATAATTTCTCAGTTACAATCAGGTTAGTTCTGAACACAGCCTGACCATTTCTCTCCGACTGGTGCCAAGGTTGCTTCCAGATCATCTTTATTTCAATCTGGAAAAAGATGTTGAGCACAAAAAAAAAACCCCAAAACAACAACAAAAAAAACCCCAACAAAAAAACCACACAAGCATATTTATTACTGTGAATGTGAAACCATTTAATTTGTAATGGTAAGAAATTTCTATGAAAAAAAATGTTCGGCTCAGTATTTATCTGCAATGCACAATGGTGGTGAAGTATAATTCTCATGCTGGAATATTATTTGCACTCTTTTAGTTTACCTGGGCAGACTTTGGGTCCTGAAAGGGATGGGTTCTATGGCTTAGCAGATGGTGTGCTAGCTCTGTCTCACTACAGAGGACACTTTGTTAATTTCCTTGTCACTGTGAAATAACAGTACATCTCCAGATGTTTCTTTTCTGGAGCACAAGGTTTCTCCCTGTGAACACCTTTTCAGAAATATTTCATTGTCTGGTTTTGTTGCTTATCTCGATGTTGGACATAAAATGCTGACAGTTTCTTAGATTAATGTGGAAGATTTAGTCAGAAAGTTAATTCTAATAAACTGTTGCATCATACTCCCAAAATATTTCACTTCCATCTTTAGTATTTTTTCTCAAATTTCTTTGGTGAGGCATTCACCATCATTTTTCTTTCTGTAACTAATCTCTACCACTTATCTGTTTCCCAAACCTCTACTCCAATGCCATGTTTTGCCTCTCCAGAGTTCCAGAGTTTTGCTGTGACGTAGGAAAATAAGGTTAATGCAGAAAAGCAAGAATAAGATGAGAAGGACAACATCTATGTGCCCTGAGAGCTGGTGATGTTTCCTTGGCTGCCTGCAGCTCCTACTGCTATTTGGCCTGTGTAATAGTTGAGCACCAATTGTGATTTCTTCCCCACTCTCCAACATTGAAATTTGTGCCCTCCTGGAAGGTCTATGGTGCCACAGTCCCTCCAGGTCCTCCAAGAGCAGAAAGAAGCTGTGGATGACCCCATACACATCCTGCTCTGACATGTTTTCCTGGATGCCTGCAGATGTGAAGCCCTGTTACACAATCAGTTGTTTCCATGCGTTCCTGTTCCACAAATAGATGTGAACCATTACTCCAAATGTCCATTTAAGACTTGCAATATTTGCCTACAAAAGAAGATAAGAAGTCCCATTTTGAAACAAAAAGTGAGTTCAGAGAAGGAAAGGAAAAATTGCACCTTCACTACAACTGCCCTTGTGAGATATCTTTATTTTAGTTATTTAATAACAGAATGATTTCTTCTGTCTATTCATAAGCATCTGTTGGCCTTGCCAATTTTTTCAGTATCTGCACATGGAAAAGGGAACTGGATTCTACCAGGATGCACACATATCTTAAGGAGAGTATATTTATTTTATCTAAGTTCTAGGTTATAAATTCTGTCTTCTCTTATAGCACTAAGTAGGGGTCAAAAATGACAAGTGATGGCTTTTGGTGGGTGATAGAATCCAGCTTGACTTTAGGTTTGTGGGTCGCACAGACAGTGTTGGCAGCTAGCAGTAAACATTTCTTATTGTAAAAGGAAAAAAAATGTGATGTGGAAGTCACTGACTGATAATACACACAGAATTTCTAAAGGCTATTTACAGTCATTTTCCATTTTGGAAATCTACATCAAGCCATTTTCTCCTCTCATCAGCAATTAGAAAGCCTAAAACTGTGAATAATGTTTTCTTTCTATGGGTGTACTACTGTACACAAATGGGCTATGTATTTGGTAAGGAAAGAGAAATTCAGTTTTGTGTGTCAGAAGCACCAATAAATAGAAAAAGAATTATGAGAACACTAGAATGCCCATGAGATGCACAGTTGTACTGAGAACACTGGTAAAAAAGCTGTGAAATTTCAGCTCATACTGTACCTACAGATGCACTTCCAGTTACTTGCCTGAACTTAATCACGCATAGATTTTAGGAGTAACTCAATTCTAAAGCTTACCTCTACAAGAAATATACAGTTTTCCTACCATGTTAGAATTCAAAATCAGAAGGCCAGGAACCATAAAATGGCACTATACTCTTGTCCTTCACTGTTGATTAATCATACAAAACAGATTTCTGACAAATGGCAGACGTAGCAGTCAGAATTTCACTTGTTTTTGGCCAACCCTTCTCCTTTAAAAGGTCTCTAACTACAGAAATAAACTTGGACTTCTGGGGAAGCCTTGCGTGTCTGAAATCAGAAAGCAGCCCGAAGATGTAATTCAGCATGAGTCTGTTAATGAAGACTCTTCCTGGCATTATTGTTGCTATCTAATAGGGAGACTGAAAGATGGAATAATTTGTTTGTTTCTTGGTGTTTAATGTCCCCCCATATGAAAAATAACAGGGAGTAAGTGTGTATGTTCTATGACGTAATTTATATCACAGAAAACCCTTATAGATGGAAATTTAACTAATGGAACATAAGGATAAGTTATAATATTTTTCTAGATAATGTGGGGTTTTTTTAATTACTTCTTTGTTTCCAGAGAGAGCATAACCAAATTTATAATGCAAATATGCTTTTTTATGCCCCAAGAGATTTAAAAGTTTCCAAGCTCTTGATTTTTATTCTTCTTTTTCAAATATACCTGCATGTACAGTTTAGGTGTTTGTGTTACTGGAATACATGCAGTGACTTCTTTTTGTTCAAGATTCTTCAAACACTTTTATGAACACTGATAACAGAACCTGATGTACTCTGGTATCATTCAACAGATGGCCAAACAGAAGATGGCAAAGAAAAATGGAACAGTCAAGATCTGTGCAATTAAGTTTGATACAACTCCCTGAGCTATTTAATCCTGCCTTTGTATCTTTGCTTCAACATCAACTCTTGACTCGACTCCCCTTTAGAAATTTATATTTGTCCCTGATCCTGTACAATCCCATCTTTCACAGTTTTTTATAGACTGTCTAGACCAAACCTGTTTGAGGGGGCAGAGGGTACTGCCACAATATTTTTTACAAGTCTCTGCTCAATCGAAACTCATCCCATGCATCTCAAGCTGATTTCAGCAATCAAGCTTGAAGTTAAAGTTGACATTTACAGTTTTATGAAATGAATTTAGGTACAGAAAAATTAAGTCCTCCATGTTTTGCTCAAAGGGAGTTTACTCTCAAAATGCACGTTCCACTGAAGTTAATGACAGCAGCTGCTTTTCTGGTCAGAGAGAAAGCCTAGGATTAACAGCTATGGGCTTTAAAGCAGTTGGTGAATTTCTGGTTCTACCTAGGTCAATGACAAATCTCCAAGTGGAGTGTGGAATTCATCCTTTTAGGAAAGGAGATGCAGCACATTAATAACTGGTGTTAATTCCTGTACAGTTTATCAGAAGCATGAATACAGTCAGTTTCTTCAGACTAGACTGTTAAACCCCCCTTTCAGCTCCTCACATATCATAGAATCATAGAATATTTTAGGTTGGAAGGGACATTTAAAAGTCATCTAGTTCAACCCCTGATGTAATGCCCTAAAGGCAAAACTGCACATTCTTATCTGTTTGTGGCTGTAAAACACAGCTTTGTTCTTCATATTAAAATCTATTCATTCCGCCTCTCAA
Organism: Thryothorus ludovicianus; assembly: GCA_013397245.1. NCBI lineage: Eukaryota > Metazoa > Chordata > Aves > Passeriformes > Certhiidae > Thryothorus > Thryothorus ludovicianus. The sequence goes on along the minus strand of VZTB01000319.1, from coordinate 369,543 downwards.
AAATTCTGAAAATATTTATGCCAGAAAGAATTGCAATACAGCATTCTAGCTTAAGCTTGGAAAATGAAAAATCACTTACCTAGTTTTGCTTCATTTCTAGTGATTTTCTAACCTGATATGTTCACTGCATGTTAAGGTGCAAGTTTGGAAGAGACAAAGTTCCTCAGGATCCACAAAGACCAATAACAGGCAATTAAAGCTAGTCATATTCCAACCAAAATATAATGAACAGTCTTCTAGGGTGTTAAGCATCCTAAAAATCTTAATTTTCTTCTATGAAGTCACACCAAAATTTACCTAAAACCATAAGTTTATATAATGGAAGTACTGTAGCAGAAGCAGGAAGTGTTGCTTTGAAGGATGTTTGTAAACAAGAATTCCCAGAATGCTTAAAATAAGAGGTAGGATTAACACTTAAAATGACATTGCTTAGCAGTCTGAGCTGTACTAAGGGATGACTTTGACATTTAGTAGCACAGAGCCTTTCAGTGAGTCTTAGATTCAGTGTCTAATTTTGAAAACAGAGTTTAGAATTTGTTTCAAGTCACTGAAACTAGTAAATTTTCTAAGTTTATTCCTGCTGAAAGTTAGCCCAGAAGAAGATAGGCTGAATGTCGAGCACCCAGCAGCAACACTGCATCAGCTGGTGAGTATTTTGTGAAGTTCTCCCTCAAATAAAATGATGCTGACCCATGGTGAAGGCTCAGCCTAAGTGAAACATGCAGTAAAAAACTCAGAATTTGGATGATTGCCTTTACTTATTTATTAATTTATTTAATTTTTAAGAATTAATGGTATAAAGATCAAGGGCCAGCCTATGTCCCATGCGCTATGTGCAGAACTCCCACTGTTGTCAGTGGGAGTATCACAAACATATTTGAGGCAGAATGTGACCTTTTTATGCACAAAGCCTTTTTGAGTAACATCAATATTTCAAAATTGACTATCAATTAGATTTATATGAAGGGTAGTTTTGATAAAATAGCTAACAAGGAACAGAACATTGGGCTGACCTTCAGGGTGAATACTATCTTTTGTTAGCAAATTGTTCAAGGAACTGGAATCATGAATCCTGACTGATTTATTTTGTCATATAAATTGCTGTGGTGACTATAAAATACATATGTTGATTCTATGAAGATGAAATAAAGAAATGGGACAGGGGATTTGTGTAGATTATAGGAAAAAAACCCAAGAAAATGATAACAGTTCACACAATGAAGATTATAATGGAATAGTTCTGATTGGGAAAAACCCATATTACTTCATTCTTTTAAAAGCAAAATGTCCAATCAACAAGTAAACCCAATTATAAGTACCAACATAAATTTGGAACTCAAATTACATGCATACTGTAAATTGCACTCCTACACCACCTTTATCCTCAGCAAACTGACAGTACCCTATTAACATCTATCAGTAGTTTGACAAGCTTCCATCCATGTAGTACACATATTTCAGCAAATGATTATGCAACGAAAATGTAAAGTAACATTCAGAAAGAAGACAGACCATGTTTGTTCTAAAGAAAACTTAAAATACTACCAGAATACACCTAATTTTAAAGATTTAAAAGCCAAAGTGTGTTAAAAGCACATTTGGAAATCTGAAGTCCTTATGGTAAGCAGATATATTATAGTTATTATTTTCCATTATATACCTTTCTTTTATAGCAATTGTTCATCATAAATAGTCATAATTTACAGCTGATACCAACACAGCAGTGTGCTCAAGTACATTATGAGAGCCCTAACCCAGCCAATGGCTTCCACATACTTCTCATCAATTATACATACTCAGTCCTCTTTTGTGATAGCTTTAATTACATGTCTGCGGAGATCAAAGTGGAAGGGACACACAGAGCGACAATATTATCACAAAAGTTAAGAAAACGTTGCTACAGTTGGTGCTAGCAGGAAGGGAAGGGAGTAGGGCTCATTCTCTTGTTATCTCAACAAATCTATGCCTGCTGTGCTGGACCATGAGTTCACAGCTGGAAGGATCAAGAGATCAAAATATGTGGGAACTACCCAGCGCTCTTAGAGCCATTGGTGAGAGGAGCATGGGCAGGTGGGTGCCTGTTAAAATGGCAAATCACATAATCTCGAATCACACAGCTTCTCTTTTCAGCCTGACTTTACACTCGTTTATTTAAAGTCAAAATAAATGTGGAACTTGTTGAACTGACACCAATTTTGCTGCATCAATCACAATATAAGCCAGAAAAAAAGGATTTATTCAGGATGCAAGATATGAATTCAATTATCTTTGTCACAGAAAACTAAATGAATAAATCTGGCAACATATTTGGCACAGATTTTCCTCTTAAAAAGACAAAAAAGATAAAAATTATATGTAGAGGTTTTCCATTAGGAAAGCCCAAATAGATTGTCAGTGCAATGCAGAGCATCATTTTACTTAATGCAAGAGCCAGCAGCCAGGAGAAAAGAGACCTTTTTAAAAAGCCCTTCAGTAGACCAATGGCAGAGCTAGCAACATGAGAAAAGGAGAAATCTCAAGTTAAAAATATCACACCAAATTTTAGATTGTAGAGGCATTATTTTGGTGAAAATCTGCCTCACTTTGTGTGTGCTTATGTCTTTCCCTTATGGCTGACTGTACCTTCAGCCAGACTTGGGCATCTCTGCTGATAGTCTGACTGGCACAGCAGAGGCTAGCTCCAGTTCACACAGCCCAGGTCAGACAGGCAGTGCCTGCCTTCAGAAAGGTGTGCTGCCTCTTGGAGAGATCCACGTGCCCAGGAACAGCACCTCACCAAGGCTTTTAGCTCAGAGCTGCCTTCTGTGCAGCCAGATTGGAACATGAGGCCGGAGGAATTAGGATATGCCAGTACCAGTCAGCCAATGCTGGGGGATTCAGCACAGACTATAGGGAAAGTGATATTAATGCACATGCCCTATGGCAAGTGACAAAGCACAGACAGGGTTAATGCTGCTGCCTGCTTCAACAGCTACAGCCCCCAGCAGCAACAAGTGATGTCTCAGCTCCAGAGATATCTTCACAAAAAAATATGGAAAATTGTTCATGATAAGACATGATAGTTGCAAATAGTCTTGGAGAATACTGAAAGCTATAATCCAACAGATCTATGGAAAGAATATATATAAATGCTTCCCAAGATCCCATCTGAGACCAGAACTTGGCCTCCCTGGGTCATGGGCTTCTACATTCCTAGGATGCCAAGGCATGAGAAGGCCATGACTGCAACAGCTATATAACCACCACATATCCCCACTTGCTGAGAATATTTTGGAGATCTGACTGGAACAGCCTGGACTTATAAAAACAAGGGATTTGCACTGAGATACTGCATGACCTATCTATGGAGGACAAAATGAACATCTATCCAACCATGTAAACCACAGAGATGACTAGCCATTCCCATCTACCTTCCTAAGAGAAAGTAATTTATAGAACTCAACAGTAATCTCATGCAGTCAGGATGTCAAAGGAGAGGAGAAAAATACTTAAAATACATATCAGATTAAAAACCTAATACATGATCTGGTATCTTTGTTTTTTCAAGTGGCTCTAGATTTATTGAAGCAGATTCTCATCTGAAGTAAATCAACATCCTTCATTAAATCAATTAGAAGTGTTTTCCTGATTCTCATTAGATGGTGACTGGGCTGCTAAAATGCCTGAGGTCAGGAAGCACTAGGGAAATCTTAGGAGGATACACATCGTTGTTAGGAGACTTCCTGCTCCCTAAACAGGCAGAAACTACTGCTCAAGAAAGAGCAGATATCCTTATGAAAGGTGCTTATATTTAATACGTACAGGAGAAAGATGGATTCTTAGAGTTAGTGTGTAGTTCTTCTTTGGGGTGAGAGGAAGTGAAATTAAGTATAAATCAGCCAAATTAATTTTTAGGCTTTGGGGATTTTTTACTGGCTAGCAAAACAAGCCAGCTAAGTAGCAAAAGTTAAATAAAGGCTTTAAAATTTGTCTTGTCAGCCAAGACCATTGACAGTAGTACGACTTTGATCCATAAAAGTAAAATAAAACTTTAGAGCTTTACAAGGTATTAAAATTATTTCAGTGAAGAGCTTCTCATGATGCTGAAAAATAGTGCTTGTTTCATAGCACTCTGCAACACTTTTGAGTGAGGACTTCCACAAATAAATGCTTCTGATATGTGGTTTTCAGTTTTGCCTGATTTTGTATTCTGTAGACACTGATGTTAAACACCTACAGATTTTAAAGCAAACGAACCAAAGCCAAGACTGACCTTTGGATGAAAAAAAAACCAGGGTCACTTCAGCAAAGTAGGTAATGTCAAGTTAACAAATAAATAAAACATAATAGGCCAGAGTTAGAAAAGTACTAATTTCATCTGAAACTGCATATGTGATTTCTGAATATTTGGTCTAGTGACAAATAGATGGCTAGGTACCATCATGGTTTAAAAATGCATGTAAAAGATTACAGGATTATTATCACTTTATAGAAAGAATTTGAACAGGTATCTGTCCTTCCCCTTGAACCTGCCATCTCAGTTACATGGATTGGTTTTTGATTTATTCCTCAGCCAAGCTCTTTCAGCTTTCCAGGTATCTGATCATGCAATTTTATTTGCAGTTTACAGAAATAATGAAAATATAAGAAACTTCCAATCTGGCAATTCCATCACTTAACTTCAAACAGAATAAATCCTGAGAGAAAATTTCCTTTGAGTAGAGTGTACACTCTGATTCACTGACCATGAAATTCCCATCCTGTCAGGACCAAGATTTGTATATTTCTCTGTATTGCAGCACATCTGCTGAGCCAGACCTATCACTGCTTACCTAAAGTCTTATTTTATCTTGCCAAGTTGATGAAGAGGGCTTTTTTTAAATTTGCCAAAGGAAGGTAACCTCAGTCCATCCCACCCCTCATCTCAGTTTGGTGCCACAGCCAGCCCAGAGCCTGGAGAGGGACAGCAGGTCAGCATGAGCACCCAAAGAGCGGCACAAAGGACTCCCAGACACTCCAGCCAGGATGTCAGATTTATCAGGGCCCCAGCCAAAATGCTTCTGTGCAAACACATGCAGCATGGGGAATAAAAAGGAGGAGTTAGAGTTTTGTCCCTGCCTGCAGCACCACCATCTCATTGATCTCCATGTAAGAAGGATGTGCACCCGTGCGAGTGGATCCAGAGGAGGGCACAGAGATGATCAGAGGGTGGGAACACCTCTGCCCTGGACACAGGCTGAGAGAGTTGGGATTGTTCAGCCTGGCTAAATAGAAGGGTCCAGCGAGACCTTACAGCAGCCTTCCAGCATCTGACAGAGGTCTATAAATTTAAGTAGGATAGAACAGTGTTTCACAATGTTGCTTACACTGATGAATAAATTCAAAGCTTCTACCAGCACTGTATTACTTATCTCTCCTTGCTAAATCCCCAGGTGAATGCAGTTTTTATACAAAATAGGAGCCAACCTGGAGAATCCTGCTCAAGACACATTTTATAGATTTGGCTGCTATTTTCAATTCTAGTCCCTAAGTGCAGAGTTACATATTTACATGAAGTTCAAAGCTGTACTCTGAATTTCTCATGCACTTCTCAGCACCACTATTTCAAAGTTGTGAAAGTCAATGCACGACAACAGGAAAAGAAAAAATGTATTTGTACAGACTACAATATGGAGAAAACAGCAGCAGCTGCAATACAGGCTGCCTTGCCAAGTGGTACATGCCAGGATTTGAATAAATTACATTATAATTGGGTAAAAAAGACTGGATATTAACAGAGAACATTATATCATCCTGTTAACTGGTTATATACTTTAAAGAGATATAACAGGACATTATACAAACCAGTTTAAAAAGTAAATTGACAAATAACATGCTTTCATTTCGAATTATCAGAAATTAATGGTGCTCTCATTATTCCAAGCATTTTCTCTCCATGACAACTTTTTGGCTTTGTTCCAAAGCCAAAACTTTGTTTTTAATGGACATTGAGAACACATACACATTGTCAATTGTCAAATACTTATTTTGTCTTATACAGCGGAGTCATAAAGGGTGTTTTCAGCATCATCTAATGCACTATTTTGACCAAGTCATACTTATTACAGCCTTACATTACCTCAAAGTAAAAAAAAAACCAAAACAACAACAATAAGAAAACAAACCAGTTTAGGTAAAATTAAAAATACATTCTATTATAGAAGGTTTTTCTCTCATTGGAAGGCCACAGTTCACAGTTGGCAACTGAATGAAAATTTTATAATTGCATCCAATTAATACAGCCATAAGCATATGTCTGCTCACCAAGAAAATCTGCTGCACCAGGCAACTGTAGAAAGCAAGGCCAGCACTCTTGAAATAAGGCATGATTTCAGGTTGCAACTGTGGCTGCTAAGAGACAGACACTACTAAAATAAATATAAGAAAAAAAATAAGCAGAAGTGGATACAAAAACTACTCTCAGGTACCAATTTCTGTCCAGTGATAAAATCCAGAGCACCTTGCGGATTACAGTAGTTGTCACAGGATCTTTAAGAGTTCCAGGAAAACTGCTGCTGGTATGGACATTGGAAAAAAATAATACTCCAAATTCTTTCACTATCTGAATAGAGCTAAATTGCCTGTTTCAAATGAAATGTAGATTGCCTGTTCAAAATTTCTTGATCCTTCCAAGGCTAGCTGATCAGACAGCCATGGGTCAGGGATTGCAGACTACCCATTTCAGGACAACACATGGAAGCAGATATTCTGAAATAGGAAGAGGTACCAAGTTCCCACCAAATTCCACAATGGGCACATCTGAGGGAAGTGACACACTGGGACTCAATTTAAAAGCTTTTTTTGTCTCTTCCAGAGAAGCTGGCTAAAATAGGCTAACTACTAGCAAACCTTACTACAGTCCTTGCAGACAAAATCCACTACATCTCCATTCACAATAGGTAGATTTGTGAAATATTGAATATTACAAGTTGTGTTAATGAGTTCTTAATAACTAAATTAGTAAAAAACAGCCTCATGTAAATTTCTCCTGCTGTAGATCCTTCCTAGTGTGCACAGTCTATCACTCACTCAGCCATTCACTCCACAGGACTGTTTTCTTCTTGACAGCAAATGCCAGTTTCCTGATTCTTGCTCTGTCCAAAAAAAAAAACCTTTCAGATATGCTCTGTTTCAAACTTTTGATGGCTAACCAGTAACACCAAGGTTAAATTCATAACAATCTTGATACAGAGATGTGGTTTATTTAAAATGTAAACACATTAAGATCCATTATCTTGTGATATATGGCTAATTTGTGTAGCACATTCCCTGGAATGATGGTTTAAAAGACGCATTTTAGCAGATAATCTACAGCATACTTTATTCTCCATAATGGTACTCATGGGAGTTTTACATTCCATTCAGTTTTCTATTTTATGCTCATGATTTAAGTACTCATGCTAATAATACTAATAGTTCAGTGCTCTGCAGCAATATATGCTTGAAAAGCAAAAAAAAAAAATAAAAAATAGCAAAAAGCAAAAAAAGAACTATTTGCTTTCAGTGTTTCAAATTCATCTAAGGCTTAACATTTCTATGTTACTTTATTATTAAGAACTTATTATTAAGGCAATTTTGCTGGAGGATTTAGACAGCTGAGTGAAATAGAATCACTGAATCACAGAATCTCAGAGGAAAATACCAAGATCACCAAGTCCAGCCTTTGACTGATCATCACCTTATCATCCAGACCTTGACCATAAGTGCCACTTCCACGCATACCTCGACCACCTCCAGGAATGGTGACGGCACCATGTCCCTGGGCAGTTGAGACCAATCCCCTACAGCCTCCTTTCAGGGAATTTTGAAGAGTGATAAGGTCCCCCCTCAGCCTCCTTTTGTCCAGGATAAACATCCCCAACTCCCTCAGCTGCTCCTCACAAGACTCAGGCTCCAGACCCTGCACCAGCTCCATTGCCTTTTTCTGGCCTTACTCCAGCAAATGAATTTTTGTAGTGACTCCTTTTTGTAGAGAGAGGCCAAAACTGGACACAGAATTAGAGGTGTGGCCTCACCAGTGCCAAATACAGGAGGAAAATCACTGCCCTGGCCCTGCTGGCCATACAGTTGCTGATACAGCCTGTAGCCCTGCAGGGCGTTGTTGTGTCCCAAGTGCAGGACCCAGCTCTTGGCCTTGTTGGATCTCCCACCATTGGCCTCTGCCCATGGATCCAGCCTGACAAATCCCTCTGCAGAGCCTTCCTGCCCTCCAGCATATCAACACTCCCACCTAACTTGGTCTCATCCATAAATTTATTGAGGGTGTACTCAATCCCCTTATGCATATCATCTGTAAAGGCATTAAACTGGCTCAATACTGAGCCCTGGGGAGCTCCACTAATGAGAGCTGGATGTGACTCCATTCACCACTCTCTGAGCCTGACCATTCTGCCAGTTTGTACCCAGCAAAGAATGGGCTTGTCCAAGTCATGGGTTGACAGGAGAACACCCTGGATGTCTGTATCAAAGGCTTTGGATAAAAAAAAATACAGTGGAATATGAGATTTTAGATCAGAAGGAAAATATAAAAAAACTTCTAATTAGTTTGTTATCCACACATTTCCTTAGTTTAAATGCTTTCTTTACTTCCACAACTGTTGCTGCCCTCAACTTCATGGAAATCCTCGAGTGACCTGTCCCTTTGCACAGGCCACTCAAAGGGGTACGAGTCTCTAGTCTGACTTGGCCACAGGCAGCAAGACTCAGCTCTGCTCCTGCAGATGGTCACAAAAGCAGAGTTCCCAATCCTACTGCTGCGGACAGTGTAGCAAGGAAATCTGCTCTCACATTTTGGAATGTTCAACCACTCACCTTCCCACCCTTTTGAGGAATGAGACCTTTGCAACATGATACTGCACTGAGCAACCTGATCTAGTGGGTGGCCTCCCTCTCCACAGCAGGGGGGTTAGAACTAGAGTATTTTAAGGTCCCTTCCAATCTATGCCTTTTTATAATTCTACAATTCTCTGTTTCTCCACAGTACTACAGCAAATTAAAAAAACCAAACCCATAAAGAAAAATATTCAATTTAAATCTAGTTAAAACCAGTTATGTTTTCTACGTTAGTTGCCAAACTTCAACTGTTGAATATCATGCTCACATTTCTTAAAAACTTGTAACCTTTGGAACACCTGAGAAACTTCATTGCAAATGTTACTTTCCCCAAACTGTGCCTTCTGTGCACTGGTCTTGATTTCCTGGACTGCTGATTTAATTTCTTGACCCTTTTTAGGACTTGCTTTTGAATTCCTTGGATTGATAGTGAGCATCTTGGTAGGAACAATAAAAGTGTATATGTAAAACATCTGAAAGACTATAGTGCCCTGATACACTGGTTTTGGCCACAGAGCTGACTTAAGAAGTTTCTTCTTGCTCTTTTCATCCCTTTGTCCCACACAGGGCAGTGGAACAAAAGATGCAGCATGGTATGGCTTGCATACGGCAAAGGGAGGGCTTGGGGGTATAGAGATGGGGGCAGGACTATTCTAGAATGATTTCTTTTGGCAGAAGCATGTGTCCTCTGCTTCATCTGCTTTGAAAACCCTCTGACTTTACTGATGTATCTTAAGTAACACACAGGTTTAAGTAGATCACTAAACAGTGGCAGTAGGAATTTGTTTTCAGGAAGCCACTGGGAGTGAAAGGAAACAAGAGTAGGGAGCTTTTATTCTTTTTTAATGTTTGCACATTTTCTTTTATTGGCACACTACCCTTCCAAGAAAATAATTTTAAAAGCAATACTGCTTTCAAGTTTATAGAATGTTACAACTTACCTCATTAACAAAAAAAATGAATTGTATGAGTACAGAGATCTAACTGTGAAAGGCAAAATTTAGTTGCTTTTCTGGTTCACTTCACAAAGTGCATTAGAATGTAGATGAAATAAATGAAATATCTGTGAAGTTTGGGCACAAGTATACTTGTCTTGCAAAGAACACATTGAAAAAAGCCCAATTACAGAATAAAGAGGTTAATCACTCTTACAACAATACACAGAATAAGCAGCAGCTACACCTAAGTAACTGTACTTACTATTTGATGTATCCTTAATTGTGTGGGCAATTTTTAGTTATTCAGTGTTCTTGACCAATTCTAACTGGAATTGCTACCTCCTATGAGACCATTTGAAAATGTAATGGGCACTTATTTAGTTTTGAAGACTAAAATAGAGCTTAAACTGCTGGCTCTATAAGGTTTTTTATTATTATTTTTAGTTTCACAGCTTCACAATTTTAGTTCCAATTCACATGCTTAAATGCTCAAAACAGAGTCCTGACAGCTCTCACTTCCTCTGCAGCGCAGCGTGGTGGGAGACACATTTCTTCACAAACAATGAGGTCAATTTTGTTTCTTTTCTGAGCTGCCCAAAGTACAATTTCTGCTGAAATTAATATATACTTGTGTGCTGGACGATCTTATGACTGATTTCTAGTTGTTTTGATAGCTGCAGTTGTAGTATGGGCTGCCACTGAAGTCAGTAGAAAACTTGTCACTAACTTTAGTGAGAGTTGGAGCAGGAGCTTTACAAGCTGCATTTAAGAGTTTAACAAGTCCTTAGAGGCTTAATGGAGCTGAAACATTTCTAAAGCATGTCTTTTCCCTTTATTCTGAACAGATTTGTAATGTTGCAAAGAAGAGACTTCTTCAATTATCGTGTCAACAAAAAAACCAAAGCCATCACTCTGGCCTCTGAGTTATCTTCAGGTTTGAAAATTTGCTCCAACAGAAATTTATCACTCAATAATACTTATATGCCATTTGAATACAGAACAATGCAGGCTTGAATACATTTTTAGGCATCATTAAGCATAAATTTGTAGCTGATTATTTAATATTAGTGTTTTAATAATTATATCAGTATTTATTAAACTTTGTGTGTCCATGAGTGGGTGATATCAAAACTACAGAAAGATTTAAATATTCATCCTTTCCCATATCTTTGGTTTTCCTTCTATTGCTGCACACAATGCTATTTTTGGAAGGACGGGGAAAAGCATATAATCAGGGCAAGCCTGGTATTTCCACCATATTAACCCAGGATATCTTCAGATATTTCAATTCCTGATAGCGTGCCTCACCTGATTTGTGTCTCTAGCCACTCTCATTTCACTAAAAAAGGTTTCTGAGATTCAACTATCCACCTTTCAAATTGAACTCTTGCACGGATGAGTTCAGCTTTCCATGCCAACAACCTTCAAGGGGTGGTGGAACAGTACTACAGGTTATTTTCTCCTCTAGATTAATGGGAAATGCAGTGAAAATGTTACATGATTGTTTTTTTCTTTTTTAGGAATAATGAACATATCATGCTATATGAGAAAGGAAAGAATGATTGCATCGCAATCTGATTAAAAGAAAATGAATTTAGTTCTCAGGTTATCACAAGGTATAAAAATGAAAAGTTGAAGACCTCACTAACAATTGACAAAGGACAAAATAATATATTTCAGTACTTTAATTTCAGTTTGTGGCGGCTATTCTGCCATTTCTCTAGATTAAAATTGCTACAGTTGGGCTTGAGGAAGGAGATACAGAATTGGAGAGAGAATAGTTATTTAATTTCCATACTTCTCAACACCCCTGGGGTTAAAACAGTCATCAACCATGTTTCATATCAGAATTACAGGTTAAGGTTGATGTGCTTGGATTGGCGTGACTGTGTCTGTAACTCCCTGGCACCACCAGGCACCTTGGTGACATTTTGAGAAAGCACCATCATATTGCCACCAATCTTCAGAAAATGAAACATCAGTAAAACAGTTAATTTTCATTTGATTTTAATTAGTACTTAGTTAAGTATAGCTGGACTACAGAGTAAACTACAGTGGGAAAAGTGCTGTATATGACATATGTGACATGTGACATATGTGATGACATCAGTGGGCCTGTATTTATGGCTGTAATAATTGAATATGCAATGGGCATAATAATAGTAACAGAGACAATCTACCATGTAAATCTCATGTCTTCGTCAAGTAAGAATGAGATATTTTTCCCTAAGTACAATATTTTCACACTGCTACTGCTAAAAGTAGAGTAGAAAACATCAGCCAGAGACAGAACAATAAAATTAAATTCATATGATTATCCCACTTGTTATTTATTTAAAATAGTAAATATTACTGTAGTAGTATATTACTGTGACAACAGTGCTACTATACATGTATTTACTTAATATTTACTTGCTATGGTAATCATTAAGTTCACTTGGACCTACCTTAAGTGGCAAGGTTATCTTGTTAATATTTTTGGCAAGTGACACTGTACATTGGTTGGATTTTCAAGCATCAAAATAAAACTCATGCAAGAGGGATTATACAATGAGTATTGCTGTCTACTTTTTTGAAATGAATGACAAGTTGATAAATTTGAATTTTTGAAGAAAAATATCATTTGTTATGTGAAACAACTGGAAAGTATTAGTTTACAATCAAGTGGATTTTTTTTTTTTTGGTGTAAAACATGACTACAGAATAAAAATGGGAGAGAGTCAAATTGGAACAGAGGTCAGCTAAACACTCTCACTGGAATTTAAACACAAGAGTAATGTTTGTTTGCATAATTTTTCAGTGATTGCATATTCACTTGCAGCCAAAGCACAGATGTGACCGTTTAATGAAAAATAAAGTCCTGCCCTAAATCACTGTCTAAGCTGTTCTCTCATAAGAAATATGTGTAAGTATTAAAAAGATAACTAATGTCTATGATGGGATGCCCAGAAATAAACTCAATATTCTAATTATTCTCAAGTGTCTGGACCTTCTTTGTTTTGTTTTGGGTTGGATTTTTTGTTTTGTTTAAGTTTTTTTTTTTTTCCATTTCATATTAGGAAATAAATTGGCTAAAATACATTTGCCTGTTCTGTTTTTTTCATAAAATCTCTATACACTGCAAAGTATGTGTACACATGAACTGCAAAGCTGTTTTTACTGCAGAAATAATCAGCTTTAATTTTGTTTACTACCATAATGAAAATTCTAACAAGAATTGCAACAATTTTGACAATCTTTGCATAGAATCAACTGTACTCAAACTATTCCAATAATATTAAATCACATACTGTATAAAACTTCCTCTTTTAAGCTGTCAGTTAATGAAATAGTACAAGTTATTTAATGAACCACTGCTGAAAACACTTGGTTTTTGTTCTAAGCTGAGATTCAAAAGGCAAAACAAAATTCACCTTCAGGATAATGTAAAATTATACACGAGTATATACTAAAGGACAGCTTATCAAAGGCTGTCTATCTAGATTTTTGATGAATAGAAATTAAAATTCAGTGAAAAAAAGTGAAGGATGTTATCAATGGGTATGGACCACTAAAAAAGTCTGGATTCTAAAACAAAGTGTCCTGAATATTTGTCCAGAATTTGCTCAGTTCTTTTTCTCACAGGCAGGTGGCATTAAAAGAAGGTAAAATCAAAGCTTTGTATTTTCTTTCAGGATTTTCAATGTGTAATCTACTTTGTTTTACTCTCTGAACTTTACTAGAAAACATATTATTTAACACTAAGCATTATGGCTGAGAAAGTGTAAAAGAGTAAACCATTTTCTAAATGCAAAAGCATTCCTCATTGAGCAGTGCTTCTTTGGGTACAATTTCCTGGGTTTACTGCAGCTGGAAAATTATACACAGTGAAGCTGGAATCCACTGAAGATGCTGCATTCCTGGCTGCCATTCCCCATCCCCATCAGCAGCTATCAAGCTGGAATAACATAGCAGGCTCCAACAGAGATGTTACTGAAACATACATTTGCAAAACAGAAAAGAGAAATTTGATTTTGAGATGATGAAAAGAAAAGCTTCTATGAGTTAGGATGGGCAATCTACAAAAATGATGAGTACTGAGACTTCTGTCTTCTCACCTATCCCCTTTGTGCTTCCTGGAGCTGTACAAAGCACAAAGTACAGCTAAGACAAAACTGATATTCATATTTTTCACTTTGCCTTGATACAAATTCTGAAGCTAGCAGTCTTGCTGACAATATGGTGTAACAATACTAAAAGCTGAGGCCATACTGCCATAATTTAGTATTTGCTTATAGATGATAAAGCATAGCCTGACTGCACTGAGAACTATTGTAAGACTCACCCTGTCTTACGGGTTTGCAAGCAGTACTTTGTCAACCAAGTTAGTGAAAAGTATAAGCCATGGAGTGAGAGAGATCCTTCCTAGGAACATCTCAGCATGGTTGCCTAGAGACAAATGTATTTTACCATTCACACTAGATATTAGGGGATTTACGAGCTTATCGTAAGTTTTCCTGCTTTCAGTGTGTTTCAGATCAGTCCTTGGGGAGAGTATATGCCCCTGAAGACAGTCTGCTCCAAGGGTATTATTCCATCCTGTGCCTCAATCGTTTGATCCTAGTGCTGCACTCAGCGTTGACTTCTCAAATCACAGCCTTCCCACTGCTGACTGCCAGAGTATCTGAGCACAGGACAACACACAGCCTGTAGTTAGCACTCTTGTTGCTGTACTTACTGCTAAGTGCTGAGCCAGCACCCATGAAATTATTACAGAATCCTAGAGTCATTCAAGCTGGAAAAGACCCTTAATATCATTAAGTCCAATCATTAACCCAGCACTACCTGCTCCAGCACTAAACTATGTCCCCAAGTGCCACATTTACTTGTCTTTTAAATACTTCTAGGGATGGTGATGCAACCACTCCCCTGAGCAGCCTGTTCCAATGCTTGGAAACTTTTTTGGTCAATAAAATATCCCTAACATCCAATCTAAACCTTCCCTGGCACAACTTGAGGCCATGACCTCTTATCAATTGCCACATTGATGAGGTTAAGCCCCAAAAGCTCCAACTGGCTACCACCTTCTTTTAGGTTGAGAGGGGTAAGGTCTCTTCTGAGCCTCCTCTTGTCCATGATAAACATTCCCAGCTCCCTCAGCTGCTCCTCACAAGACTCATACTCCAGACCTTTCACCAGCTCTGCTGCCCTTCTCTGGACTTGCTCCAGCACCTCAATATCCTTCCTGCATTGAGGGGCCCAGAACTGAACCCAGCATTGACACATACAGACTGCCCCATATGACACCTTTTCCCTATGTTATCTGGTATTTGAGGCACAAAGAAGATAACCATGGTATATACATAACTGTAAAACATCACACATAGGATGATTTTTTTTTCTCCACATTGTAGAGAGGTGAAGTCACCTTACAGTGTTTTTTGCTTCACAAAAGATCAAACCTTTTTAAAAAATGAGAACTCAAAGTTAATATTCTTGGAATTTATTTTTATATGATATAGAGTGTCTTTTTTTCTCTTTTTGTGAGGTGTGAAGGCAGGTAAATATGAAAGTATGAGTCTGAATGTCTACAATCTGATAAAAGGTATATATGTTTGTAGTATTTGCTGAATTATGCATTAAAGAAGATACTGATATTTCCAGTTTAGTGATCTAGTGATGTAGGATACAGTAGAACCAAATCAATACAAGAGAAATAAATATCACTCAATAAATCACTTTTGTCATGACATGAGACACTCCAGAGTAAAATATTTGCAACAATAACACTGACACGTAAAAAGATGTGTTTTTATCATTGTGATATCGTCTAAGCTGAAGCATGGTTTTTGTTATGATAGCTATAGTGAAGCTATATTTAGAACTCCAGGAAAAATAGTTCCAACTAATTATCTCATTACTGTATGATAATAGCTACACTTTTCCTGCTTTCTTTGTCCACTGGTAAGACTGTATAATATCTACTGTGCTGCAAAATGCATTCCTTTCATAAATGCACGTTTCACCTCATGATTTTACCTTCCACCTAAGAACACTTTAAAAAAAATCCATCTGATAGAAAGGCAATATATTTGCAGCTGTTGTCACAGCATCCTTGTCAAACTTGTTTGGGGACAGGGCTGCTCATTCCCCTTGGATCTCATCAGAACAGAACACGTTGTGCTGCAACAAAGTGCTTAACCTGGTGAACAACACTCATGCCATTTGTTAACAATAAATGATCAAGAAACATATTTACTCAGCTTATTAAGACCAGCACTCACAGAGCTGTGAGCCTACAGAGAGATTGGTACTCCCACTCCCTGTGCAATTCTAATGAAGGCACTAGACAAGTAATGAGCTTTACCACAGCATTGACTTTTCTTAATTACCATCGACTGGCATGTGATTATTACAGAAAATCTCATCTTCTGTGGAAAGATTTGTGTTTGTTAAAATTGGAAACCTTCTTTCTTTTCAAGCACACATGCCCATGAACACACCACACTGAGGTTTCAAACATTCTTTGTTAGGACAGGTTGGCAGTAAAACTCCTGGCCAACCTTCATTTGGACCCCTTGTGTTTATGCATCAGGTTGCTGGCACCAATTGCATAGTCATATAGTCACATAATCCTTGATTTCTGACAAGATCCACAGCTTTTCAGCCCACAGTAAAGACTGTGGCTAGAGAATGAACATCCATTCCAGATTTTCAGCTGTTCTCTTGTGGCTCATGTCTGTGTCACAAGAAAATACAGCTCTCATTGTACTTTAGCAGTATTATCAACTATCTTTTTCCTGGGCTGCTTATCATGGTGATGCCGAAGTATTAATAAATCTATTTTATAGCATGATGATAAGGTACATTAATTCCCATTTTATGGGTGTAACTGAATCACAGGGAGTAAAGTAGCAGATTTGTATTAACTGAGCCTTCTTTCACTGGCCTGTAAGTTACTGTTTCTGAACAATGGGCATAAAATGACTCCACAGTTTCATTGAAGGTCTTGGTGCTACCACAGCAAGACAGGCACCTCTGGCTCTTACATCTATACTGGTGAATGAAGCAAGTCCTGGAAAGTTTCTGGCACTAAGGGCAGCTGGCACAGAAAGTTTGCAAAGCCCTCTGGCCTCCAGCACAGGCTTGGCTGTGTGCAAATTGCCTTATGGAAATGGTCTCTGGACCACTTTAATGGCAAACCATGCTGGCAGGTTGTATTTTTCTTTTCATTGTAAAAATCGCCTTCCTATATTTTTCTTCCTCTTCTCAAAAGCACTGCAGTAGCTTGCTATACAGTAACCAGATAAATTTGCCTATACTTTATAGTAGTGTTTTCCTTACCCAAATCTATTACAATGAAACACTATGGAACTGAAATATCCATTGTAAAGCATTTCATGATAATAATAGTAGGTATCATCTGTATTTTTACAGCTTGTCATTCTAACACATTTTATGTTCTGGATAATAACAATTACTAATGTAAAAATGCAAAATAGATCACTACATTGAACCGAAGAAAAGCCTGAGGCAAAAAAATACAGATTTATTCATTTCTTTCTTCCTTTAAAAAATAAAATGGATCACATACAGTGTTTGCCACTTGTGTTATAGCTGAATTTATCACATCATCAAACTGATGGGCCAAGGGGAAGTTTTAATGCAACACAGAGTTCAGTCTTCTGGAAAATAACATTTTTTATACAGAAGCTAATGAGTGGCCAAAGGGTATGAAAACTGCAAATAATTTTTAAACAAGTAGATTACTTTAAAAATGCAATAACCACCCTCATTCCTAGTTATCTGTGCTCTTGTGAGAAAAGAAAAACATATGCTAATCAAAATATCTCAAATACCATTTAATATTTTTGTTTGATTTTTTATTCATCTTCCTGCTTACTTTTCTAGTTGTGTCCTTTATTTGGTAATTTCTTTTACCTGAATCCTCAAAATTACAAGTTTGCAGAATCTATATTATCTCATTTGTAGTGACAAATGACTCATTTGTCTCAAGTTTTTCTATTGCTCTACTGAAGCTGGCATTTTTATAACATGACACATTTTCTTTTGCTGTGAAAAATAAAAATGCTTCTATTACATATCTCATTATTTTAGGAATGAAGATTTGGGCAGAGATGACTTATTGTTTAACTACTTAGAATAAGGAAGTAGCTGAGAATATATCGTAAAAAATTTAAACATTGAAGTCCTGCAGAGTAAAAAGACCAATAAATGTAAAAATTAAAATGTCCAAAATTCTGAGTTTTTATTAGTGTTTATTTAACAGAAGTTTATTCAACACTGTTTTCAAGGTACTAATTAATTTCCTACATTTGTGTATAAAAATAAAAATGTTGGGCAGGGTTTTTTCCAGTATTTTTAAACCCTCATATTAGAGCTAAAATTATTCTGCTCTGGATAAACATTTTTGTTTTATTTTAACATTAGCCTCCAAATATTTAAGAATTCAAATATGACACAGGAGTTTTATTAATATGGTTGGGAATTTACTGCATTGCAAACTAAGTGCACATTTATTCTGATTAAAAGATAAAAGACTTCCCTGTTGACTTAACATTGCTTACAGAAGTAATATGACAGGATGCTATGGTGAAGTGACATTAATTATTTCACAAATAAGCTTTATGCTGATGATACATAATATATAAATGCTTATAAACAATTGATGGAAGCTACAGGCATGTCAGAGACAGCTGGAGATATTGTTATCCTGAATGGCAGTAAGTGCACGTCAATCAAAGGCTATGGAGAGTTACAAGCTATTCCCATCAGTAACTTGCTGAACTGTATACCTGTAATAAATATATATGTATAAATACTGAGTTAATGTAAACAGTTTATAAGTTTTACATAATATAACACAAAAGAGCAAATTGGTTATAAAGGGGCATGAAAAAGATAGACTTAAAATTACAGGAAGATATTTGAACACCTGGGGATTAGAGTTCTGAAATTGTTGTACAGGTTGTACAGGGCAGGTAACCTAAATTGTTTTACTATGAGTCTCATTAGATTATGAAAGAGATTATATTAAAAAAAACAAAACAGGAGAAACTCTCCTAGGAAACAAAAAAGGGCAATGGAGGTCTTGTGTACTTAATTTGTGTCATCAAATTAAAAGGAGACTGGACCATAATATCCTTCATTATAATGTTCATTGTCTGAACCTCATAGAGAGAGCCAACCACTGCTCCTTATGGAATTTACAAAAACATTTTTCTGTCTTGGAAAAATTAGAGAGAGAGAACACCGGGGGAAGGGGGGTATTCACTTGGGAGCTGGAGATCAGCTATTAAAGACAAACCCTTGTTCTTCTGCCTTCTTCAGCTCTCAGACATATGGTTGGTGTGTTCAGCTTACTTGTTCATGGCCAAGTTACTTGGAAAATTTGGGATCAATAACTATTTTTTTTTCCACAGGTCAGATTACTGGGACAACCCTGCCCGTTTTATGCTGGTTGCTCCCAGCCCAACCTCCCCCTTTGTATACCTAGTAATATCACCCAGGAGTATTACTTATAAAATGTAATTGTTACTATAAAGAAGAGGATTTGGCAACAATTCTCTGCAGCACATTTCTGGGCACAAAGGAATCCCTTCATGCAGCCTGAGCATTACAGATAAAGGCTAGTGAAGAAAATGATGCCAACGATGTATGAGTCCACTGAATCAAGCAATGACACTGTGATAGTAATGTATTACTAGTGGAACTCCCTTTAGTTTTATCATCATATGAATCTGACATAAATTATTCTGGCACCATATTAATCAGTAGGAAAAAGCAGGTTTAATCTCACACTGGAAAATACTTTAAATTATAGTTTGGACTATACCCAACATGAGGTTTTTATTAGTCAATTTTCTGTAGTCAGTACAGAATAAGTAGAAGCATACACTCTACTAAATTGTGTCCAACCACAAATGCTATAAACTCAAATCAGTTTTGAATAACAAAGATATTCCCAGGCCAGTGAACTTTTGCCCCAACTAAATAACTCAGAAGATTTTTCTTTTACAACTATAGGAACTAGAGAAACTCTGTTTCTTCTATTAATCTCACTTCATCCACTAAACCAAAGCTGATGGTGCCAAAAGTCTTGGAGTTTATGAAGACATCTTAGCCACTCCTAGGAACCCTTCCTCAGCAAAGGTGAGGAGGACAATGCATGGTGGTACTGCACACCTCATCCAAAGCTCTACTTGTTCACCTTCCTCTTCCCTGAAAAGATCACTCCTCTGCTTTCAGACCCACTTATCAGAGCACCAAACAGTGATTGGAAATTAGTGCTGTGCTGAGTGGGAGTCAGATGTGCCAAACTATTACACACAGTCCACCAAAACCAGCCTGCCTTTCCTCTAAAGGAGAGTGGGAGAAAGGTGTCTATGTAGAGCACATGCAGAGGGCAGTTTCATGAAAAAGACTGGCATTAACATGAATCTATTTGTTTTCACATAGTGATAATTACACTGAACTAGGTTTTCACTGGCTGTAAAACTGAGGTCTTCTTGCACTCCCTTTTATTTTTCACATAGATGATACTCACTATTGCTACATCTAAGCAGCAAATCAGTTTGCTTGTGAGGAGCAGAAAAATATCAAATGAAAAAACTATTAGAAGAGATCTATATATGTTAACAATTTTTTACATGTCTTTTACTGAATTTTCAAAGAGAAGGCAAAACAAACATTGCCAGACCTGGTGCCTTTCTGATCTTACCTTACTGAAAACAGAGAGTTTTCTAACATTATCAGACTAGCATGAGTTGTTCTGAATCCATGTTCCTCCATACTCACTATTCCACCTTTCTTCTAGGGAAATTCTGCAATACATGCTGGGTGCTAAACTTTTGGCTCTGAAAACAGGCTTGCTGACATTGCCTGTTTATGCCTCTTGGAGTAACAGCACTTGGAGTAATGCAGTCATGAAGCATCACATGACTAGCAAGAGGAAAGGACTAAAAATAGGGACAAGCAAAGCAGAAACACTTCTGACAGTGTTTGTTGACCTCATATAGTTGAGGACTGTCATTCCTGATCCTGAAAAAAAAATTGCCTGTCCAAATGTCTAAAGGTTAAATGTTAATAGAAGAAGTAAGCAGCAAAATTAGTGATTTCCTCACAACTGCACCCCATAGCTGAAGCTCCCTCTCACATCTTCTGCTAAGATAATACCCTTTGCTGTACCCTTGCCATACCTGGCAAGGAGAAATTCTCCAGCTCTTAAACGAGGTGGGATGGCTTGGATGATGTCAGTAGCACAAGTCCAACAAAGCAAGGTGGCAAGATCCAAGATGCCCATTTCAGATCCACTTATCAGAGCAGCAAACAGTGACTGGAAATCAGTGCCGTGTGGGAGTCAGATGTGCCAAACTATTACACAGAGCCCACCAAAGCTGGCTTGCCTGGTCTCTTGCACCTCCCTGCCCCAGCAGGATTGCCTGGGAGATGGTTCTGTACTACAGCCCTCAGCTATTCCAGGGATCATTCCTGCAGTTACAGAGCCAAGACAATCTCATACCAGCACCCAGAATCACATCCTGACACTCTTTTAGGACGGATGTAGTCTCTGTACTTCCCAAGTGCAATAACCCCAGTTCTCCTGCTCTCCCACAAGTTTGCTGTGTGTCCTTGACTGCTAAGGGGATATGCTGATGAGGACCCACTGGGCAAGCCTAAGTTTAGATCCTGTGTCTCTCTCATGAAGAACATAATAGAGGACTTTTGGTGTGAGATTAGGAGGTGTATTTGAGAGACTTGAATGGAACTGATTACTCCATTTATACTTCTAAAACTAACATCTGCTTGTATGTCCAGCCATTTATGCAGCTTTAAGAGTCAAAGCTTCATAGCAACTAAAATTATTAGTGCTTTGATAGAGTGGTGTTTGCCTGAATGCATTATCTGCTTGTTCTATTAATTGAGAGATATTTGATATGTTTTCCTTTTCCCTTTTTTGTGTCCTCTTAAAATCCTCAGGGGTTTAGGAAAATTCCTTTTGACACATTTCTGCATCTGTCAGTGTTTTCATGCTTTTAGAAGTCAGGTTTTATGCAGCTTAGGATTTTAAAGTCTATTTTAAGAAGTGACATTAGCACTTGAATCCCACTGCATTTTTGTAAAATTGAGTGTCCAATTTTCAGGAGACTTCATATTGATTCAAAGAGGTAGCTAGCAAGGCTTATGTGAGCATCAAAGAACTTGGACTTCAGTGTGAATTAGGCACCTAGAGTACTTTATCAAATTTTGACTACAATAAGGGTATTATCTGAACCTGTTGGAGCCCTTAGGCTCCAAAGTGCTTACATCACTTTGAAAATAGAACTAGAGGCTGCAGTGGTGCTTAGATAATTTTGGAAATGCTGCCCTTTATCCTCTCATACACTGTTATTTTCTCTAAGAGAGATTCATAGTAAAAGAAAAAAAAAATCACTTTTCATTTCAGATTTCTTTACTGTTGTTTTTCCCCTTGGGTTCAAAAGTAAAATTTCTCCTGAAATCTGCGAAGTATCTGCTTTGAAATCAACACCAGAAAAAGCTAACGGAACATAAATGAGTTGTGTGGATTTCTAGAAGATGTGCTGAAAATATCTCTATGGAAAAGACATCAGAGTCTATTCACAGTAATTGCAACAAAACATTGCTTCATCATTTAATTTTGCCAATAGTTAGCACATAATTCTCTGTGATTTCTGCATGCTAGAGCAGAGCTCTCTGGAGTTTAATCTTTTTCATTTATAATGCAAAGGTATTCTCATACATGGTGGGTAATCTGTATTAACATAAAGGTGTATTCCTGGACACAGGACAGTTTTGCAGCAACTCAGTGACCTGCCTTCATTGCCTACAAGAAGAATGATTACTGTAAGATGGAGCTCATCTAAAAGAGGAAAAACATGTGAGTCAAAGATGGCAGTGAAAACGTAAGTACATATGTAACTAGACAATTGGGTTTCCTGTAAGACAATCTTTGACAATTTTTATCATCTTCAACAGATGTTGCACATGAAGGAAAGCACAGCAGTCATGTACAGCACTGTAGGACAAAGAGTATATGGGGCAGAAAATGCTCTTGGTGGGGTCTGGGATGACTTACACCGTGGACATGAGGTGGAAGGAAAACAGCAAAAACCTAGAACCAGGCAAACAGAATTATACCTTGGCTTGTACTAGGACATGTGTTTGTCAGAAGTGAATTGCTGCACTGTAGTCACCTGATTTCACAGTGCTGAGGGAGACAGAAGCCATGGTGCTGGGAGAATTCCCTGCTTCCCATCATGCTGCCCACCAGCTCAGTGCCACCACTGCGCTCCCTCTGCTGTGTTCTCAGCACTGTGCCACATCGGCCCCCAGCACATGGACAGCCCTGCACAGGCTGGGTGGATGGCCACTGTCTCTCCTGCACATGCCACCACTGCTGTCATCCAGCATGGCCATGGCACTCACATTTCATTGGCACTGGCAGGGCAGCAGTTGAGAATAATAGATTGTGCCAGCCTGAGAATGACATTTTATTTAAACCACAAGAAAATGCACATGGGTTGCTGTGAGCTTCTCTGGCAAGGAGATTTGAGTTGCCAACTATGACTATGTGCAAATTTTCTCTTATCCTGGCACAGCTGTTGATTGGCAGAGGATAAGACTTAAACAGCATAGGGGAGGCACAGCTGTTCCTGAATATTAAAAGCTACTGCAGCAAAACCTTTGCTTTTTCCCCTCTGGTAGTGATACAAAGTATGTTATACAGATATGCACACATAGGTGTTCTCCATTATTTTTTACTTGCTAATTTATATATAAAGTTTCATCTTGTATTTCACTTAAATGAAGATTTTTAGTATTCTCCAAGTAACAAAAAGCATATAAGCACCCTGTGAAAGCAAGTATCTTTTGTAGCTCTGAAACAGAGGTAACACGTAATTCAGGCTACTTCATGGTCTTAATACAGCAATGTTCATAAGTCCTCTAACTAAGGAATATTTAAAAATAAAAGCGGAGAAATACTTTGCATCAGAATGGCTAGATATATAGAATGTGCTAGATTAGCAGGACCAAAAAAACTCTCACAACCCCAAATCTAAAACTTCCTAAATCCATATTCATCTTGTATTATTTCATTATAGGCCTGGGGAGCAACCTCCTAGGCTGGATGCCCGTGGGTGCTCACCACAGGTGTATGAGGAATTAAAGCTTTGCCCAGAAAAATTTGTAGAGACCATGCATCTTCTGGATGAGTCTGCTGTTTAACATAACAGAGATGTGCATGTTTTCAATGTACAGTGTTCCTGCAGTTTACTCCTATCCTCTTTACAGCAAGGATGACAGGATTGTGTTAACGCAGCACTCATCTGGTCTTTTCAAAATCTCAGTTGGATGAAAATACCACACACACCCTTATACACAAATCTCAGATCATCCCATGGCCAGTGCCACTGACAGCAATGCACTATGTATGGATTAAGCTTGTCCATAATAGTCCAAGGTGAATTTAGTCACTCCTTCCACGCACAGATTTTTAATAGGATCTTAATTTTGTATGATTCATGTTTTCAGGTGTTTTCTACATGGTGTCTCTTGACTTATTAGCTAGTAACCTTTTAAAAACTTAGACAGATGCATTCACTTTCATTGGTTCTAATCCATTCGCAATGACTAGTGCCTAAATTTGGTGTATGATAATCTGCTTTCTGTGACACTAAAAAGGCTAATCATATCAGGAGATTCACTCTGAGAGGAAAAACTGAATTATATTTTTATAATCTCCTAGGGCCTTATTATGTCTATCAACAGTTTAATTACAAAATTTATTTTTACTTTCTTATCATTTCAGAAGATGAAAATATCAGTGGGTTAATAAATTCTTCCTTTGACATTTAATTGCAATCTGCAAGCAACAGATTGTGTCATCATGATAACCTTTCATATTCATATATCAATTTTCTAAAATTAACATCAAATTTACTAAATTCTCTTAACAGTACTTATAATTCTATACTACATAAAACTACAGAATAATTTAATTTTTCTAATTAAAATATTTACATGTATTTAATCTACACATATTTCCACATGCTATGTCAACCACCCTCCTTATATGTACATGCTGGTGAATCAAGTCTTGTTCCTGCATGTGTATGTTATAAAATTTTGATTTTAGTATTTGGTGATGTAATGGGATAAAAGGATCATTTTTATTTTACCATATATGAACAAATCATTGCCAATAAAATATGCATAATAGATCAAGGTGTCTTGGATACCAAAAGAAGAAAAGGTCTGTACCTTATTTAGGTTTATAATTCACTTTGCAGTACTTTGTGTAATAAATTACTTTTTTTAGACTCTGAAAAGGACCATATTTATTCTTCCAGTTGATGGACACCAGCCAAATTCATTAAGCCTTCTGAGTTCAAAGGCTAAATAGAGATGCATAGCAGACATCAAATAGTACCAAGGAGATGAAAGAGCATAATGATGACAATACCAAAGGTTCAAGAATAGCATCTTGGTGGAAGTGGAGCCTAGACAATTGCATAATTACAAAATGCATAATGTTATTTCCTGAGAGTGCTGTCCTGGGCTTAGCCAGACACAGCATCTTTGCAGTTGACAGAAAATGTTTTTAATTCCATGAATTGGCCCAGTTACTTTTCAAATCCATCTAAACTGTGTAAACACAACAAAGTTCCTTGGCTCAACTCCACCTCTGCTCTGGTAGGCCAGGTAATCTCTGGTTTTATTTCATGTCCCCTACTACTTCTAGTGGAAGGTACCCATCTTTGCTATGCCACACACCAAGATCATGCCTTGTTCTGTTTAAAGAGTTCTATCCAGTACATGTTAAAAATCCTTAGTATAAAAGTTGTCCACGAAGCTTTTATACTTCTTTACCATCTGATTCCTCTCCACTTTCAGAATACCCCTTTGGAGACATATGAAACTAGAACTGTACACAGCATTCACAAAATTAACACACATTCCGGCCTGCATAAAATTTTATGCTTTGTTTTCTTCTTTCTAAAAATTCCCAGTGTTGCATTTGCTGGTTTTGATCGATGCTGAACTTTTGGCTCACCTTATCACAGAACAGTCTGGTGTAACTCCTTTATCTCATCCCTTGTGGTATTTGTTAGCTAATAGCCCATTGCTCAGTGTCTGAAGGGAGGATTGCTTCTTTTTCCCCTGTGCATCACTCCACATCTGAATTTCATTTCAATATGAGGTCACACAGTGTCATATGATCCCTCTGCAGTTCTTGACAACAGTTCTTCCAAATAACATGACATTTAACATTTCTTTACTCATCCCTTTACAAACCACTTGTAAGTGTTCTGATCACAAACATTACATGGGATTACACTGGTAATTCACATACTCCATAGAAACTGAAAATACATTCCTGAAATTTGTTTACTATCCTTCAGTAAGTTTTCTTCTGTAGAGAATCCCCCTTTTATCCCAGGATAACTTTGTTTATGAGGCCTTGGTGAAGGATACTGTCAAAGGCCTTTGGTATGCTCCAAGGAGATCCATCAAATATTTCTCCTTCAAGTGATCATGGAAACCTTCAGAGTGTGCCTGTGGGTTACTGAGCTTAATCCTCCTCTGCAAAGTCACCCTGACTCTGCCACAGCATCTCATAATTTACATATGTACTAATTTTACTTTTTATTGTTATTTCTTTTAATTACTTTGCACTAATTGCAGGTAAAAGGTTTATTCAGTTGTGATATCAAGGGTCTTTTCTGAAGTCCTTTGAAGAATAAGTGTCCTGTAAGTCCCTTTTCCATCTGCTGATACTGGAGTGTTTTTAAGCAAGTGGCCAGAAACCACAGCTTGTGATCAAGAATTCAGAATCCTCCTATCCTGGAACAAGAAAACAGTCTACACCATCACCCAGCTACAGAGCAACTGAACTATTATTTTAACAAATGATAAAAAGCTTATCAGAGAACCATACAAAGTTTTCCTGCAAGAAAATATTCAGACCTTCATCTGCAAGACTCACTCCATGTTGGAGCCTCTACTACAAAGCTCCAGTCTGAAACAACATTGGGAAAAGCAATCAGCAATGGAAGTCACATATTTTTCCTATGGATTGATGTGGATTTCCTACTTCAACACTAACTTATTTTGTATACATGGCTTCTCACACTAGCTACCAACAGTTTTTATGTGGTTTATGAATGTCTTTTCATCATTCCAGCTCACAGTTTCTGTTTAAACAGAAATTATTTCCTTTTTTTTTCTGTCCTATTTCTATCATCTTCTAAGTCTTTGGCTGTCTTTTGTTCAAAATTTTCCCTTGTACTTAGCACATACTCATTTACTTCCTTACCCTACCTGTAAATGGTGGTCCAGTATCAATTTTAAAACAAGAGGACCTCTGAAAATGTTTAATCAATAAATCAAGCAAATAGCAGAATATGAAGTCTTCTCATTGGCATATGTATAATCAGATGAATGCATTAATGGTAAACCATCTGTTTCAAGGCACAGTTATCTGATTTAAATATGTAGATGTTAGCAGAGAGTCAAAGTATGGGATTTCCAAAAACAAACTTCAGCCCAGTAGTGTTAACCTCTGTTTCTGTCACCACTGGAGACAGACAGGATCCTTCACCGGGCTGCACAGTGCGAGTCATTCAGATGAGTTTCCCACTTTGAAGGAATATAGTAAAAGCTGGAGGCAAATAAATAAAAGAAGTGATTTTGAAAGCCAAGAATAATTTGATAATGCGCTTAAAGATTTCTTACATACTTATGAAAAATTTCTCTCTCTCTCCACTCCTGGTGTCTAATAAAGTATCCTAAGTGGAGCTGTCTCCACTAACTGTTGAATAGAAAGCCGATACTCTATTACAAAATAATCACAAAAGCAGAAAAATACTAGGAATCATAAACTTCAAGAAGACTGAATTACGAAGAAATCCTAAAAGAATTTTTCCTTGAAAATTGGTGTGAGCAACTGCCTTCTGTTTCCCATTTCACTACTCACTGAAAACCTTTGAAATAGTAGACCTGTCCTAAACAGAGGACAGATGCAAAGGGAAAATACTTTCCATTATGTTTAGCTATTAGTAAAACACTTGTGGAAAAAATAAGACCAGCTCAATGAAGTACTTATATTAGAATGTTTATCATGACATACATAATAAACTGTAATGCAATGAAATGGAAAATATGGATATTGGTAGCATATTTAATTACATTTCTCAAAGTAAGCAGCAAATGCAGAAAACAAGTTCTCTTGATTTTCCTGCCTGTCTATCAAATATAGATAAGACTACACTGTGACAGGATTTCCTGAATATTGCTTGGTCAGAGTTCATTTCAGATGTGTATCTCCTTTCTTTAAGAGAGGGAGAGAAAGGTATCTATGAAGACAACTTAAAAAACATGGAATAACTATCAGCACTTAGCATAATCATAACTGAAAATTAAAGTAAGGTAGTAAACCTAGAACATCTTTGCCAGAACCCAGTATGTGGACACTGGGAACTGAATGCAGGTTTTTCAATAAAACAATCTTTTGCCAGATAAAAAGCAAAGCAAAACAAGTTTTACAAAACATTCACGATCTGTCAGTTGATTTATTGAGAAAAGTGGGTGGAAGAAGAAACAAAGGTAGCCACAGACTTTGTGGCCCACTTGGCTATTGCCAGCGAGGGTCTCCTTCCCATCTCTTTTCATCTCTAATCTTTTTCCACACCTCCATGAGATTCAGGATTTACCATTATTAATCTCCTCTCCTGCTGGCCACGACAGCACACATATGTGCCAAACTACCTGATAAAGCACTCTGAACAAACGCTCAAGAAAACACTGTATTTTTGAAAGCAACCACCAAGTGACGATTCCATAAATCAGCCAATCACTGGGAGGGTACCTGCCTTTGGCTAAAATAGTTCATCCACTCACAAATGGGAAGTAATGGACTCAGTGTAGGAAGTGTATAAACCAAGTCTGGAGGGAAAAGGGCTGCATCCTCTCCTTTTTACTCCCTCTTTCAGAAATAGAAAAGGGATTAATTTTGGGACAGTGTGGTCAGTGCAGATTCTGTGAAGAGTTTTTTACTCCTGCTGATTCTAATATGTTGTCAAAAATTATGACAAGTGTTTATGATGCGTCTTCTGAGTACTGGTGCTGCTGCTCTAGGATGAGTGCAGATATCCTTTGGAGAAGGAAATAGCATTGGCTGAAAGAGCTGCATGTAACTGCAGTGGAAGCTGCAAATTACAGATTCCACAGATCTAGCAAATGACCCAATTTTGAGACATTAAAAAAAATTTTAGAGCCATAAAATATTATAACCTTCATTCAAATTTATTTTTTTAATTTCAATTTTTATTTCTACTTGCAGTATCTGTTTTACTAAATGGTGCAGAGGGAGGAATGGGGAATAATAATGGACTACCCTGCATCACCTTGATAATCACTGCCCAGTGAAAATTAGTCAAAATTTGGGGCCTATCATCTACCAGTTTTTAATTCATGCCATGCATTGCTATTGACTCTTTAAGAATTTATTCATTTGACCAATTCACTTACAACCTCTCTAACAAGCTAATGACTCACACAAGCTGAAAATCTTACACATCTAATGTAATAACGCTGCTACTAATTCCTGAAATACCAACCAGATTATAATGCTTATTAGGTCTACTCCTGCAAATGAGAAAAAGAATTTTAATGAACAATTACTGGTTTTGCAGATGGAAATTTCTTTTTTTGGCTCAAACTTTGACTTAGAAGCTACAGGTGTTACATGTGAAAGGCCAGAGCAGACATTAAATTGCTGATTTGAATGACTTCTGACTAGTTTATTGAAAAAACATGAAGAACGTAGACCTAGTTTATTTGTTGTTTTTAAAAGTAAAATGTCTTGCATTACGATTTGCTTACAAACATGCTATAAAATATTACAGCCTTACCAAGTAAATCTAGCATGGATATAACTAATGTAATTAACAAAATTTAAGACATTTATCTTAAGATGAAATATGCTTTTGTTAATGTTTCATAAAGAATAGCTAAAAAAGCATAAGAAATTTATGTTTTGTTTAGGTTATTAGGTTTGTTTTGAATTCTGGCCCTGATAATTGAAAATAGCACAGTTAATTCTCATTATTTACAATCAGTTTACAATCTATTGGATTTTGAGCACTGTTAATACTAAAATATTTACTTTAAAGATGGCAATATTTTTATAGTCTGGAAATTTGACTAATAAAATCTGTAATTTAGGTGAAATTTAACTTTGATTTTTTTCCCTGTCTTCTCCATTTATTTTAGCTAGCTTCCCATTAGAAGGAGTATGACTAATAAGACATAAAGACTATGTGCAAGATTTGAAAGATTATATACTTCCATCTCATCTGCCATAAAATTTCCATTTCATGTTAGTTTAGAGTTTTCCATTGTTTAATTAACTCCAATCCACAAAAAACATACAAAGTTTTGGGAAGTCTACATGTAGGCCTTTACCCTTTCTTTCTAAGTCTTAACTCTAACAGCAGTCCTGAACAATACCTAATTTTCCGTTTGGGGCCCAATGGAATTTAAACAATTCTATCAGCCTGCTGGAAAAGACTGTCCCTTCCAGCGTCTGGCCAAATCCTCCTGGATGTGCCTGCTCAGGGGCAGCAGGAGTCACCTCCCAAAGCATCCCACACTACAAGGAGCAGAAGGAAACTGCCTTCCAGCTCTTCTGACTGGCATTGCTTCTCCCTACTTCAGTCTGGGAGTCAGGAAACAATGGGAAAGGTGGCTCATCCAACCACGCCACTTCTCTGCCTTTTTACAGCAAACAAACTTCCAAAGCCACATGAGAGCAGCTCTTGGATCACAGCCATGCCTGCGACAGGCTGGCATCACATAAAGAAGGGGGGAGGGGGGTAGAGTAAAGAAGAAGCTGGCAGATAGTGTTCCTATTAATAATTCTTTCCTTTAAAGAAAAAGTGTTTGTCTGCTCCGTGCAACCAAAGTGCAACAGAGTGGCTGAAATGATAGAGCTCTCTCTGAATACTTTATTCCGTGACCCAGGTAACACTAACACCTCAGCAGATGGATTCAAAACATAAGACAGGGCAGGTCACCACCCAAGGGCTCAGTAACTCACCTCAAATACTCTTTCCTGTTGTGCCAGTACCTCTCCTGTTATTACTTACACTGGATGCTACAATCCTACTGAGATGTGTTCCAACAGTTGCAAACAGCCTACCTTGATTTATTGCTGTAATAATCAGTCCTTGGCTTGGCAGCACTTCAGTGGGAATTGTGGCTGCCCCGGTTTCTCAGAATCAAGTCTAACCTGCTGTAAATCAAGCAGGGGCTACCAGGGACTGCTTCTGAGAGAGTGGACATTTTGCCTTTCTGCATTCTTTTACCAATTCCAAAAAGAAAAAAAAAAAGAGCCATGCTTATTTAGCATGGATCTTGTCACAATTAATCCATTGATATTGCTAAGGCTCTGGAAAGAAGTCTGCTCACACTACCTTTTTATATTCTATTTTTTTTTTTTTTGCTACATTCACTGCAAATACCG
Source organism: Thryothorus ludovicianus (assembly GCA_013397245.1). Taxonomy (NCBI): domain Eukaryota; kingdom Metazoa; phylum Chordata; class Aves; order Passeriformes; family Certhiidae; genus Thryothorus; species Thryothorus ludovicianus. The sequence continues at coordinate 338,208 of VZTB01000319.1, read as the reverse complement.
TGTTGAGGTCCAACTAATCAATATTGTCAGTGAATATTCTGGATTTTAAATAGTAAGATGTTTTTCACTTGACTAAATTTTAGTTTCCAAATTGTGAAATGAAATCAGAAACAAAGCCAGAATTTAGAGAAAGGGCATATAATTCTTGCCACACATATTATATATTTTAAGTTCAATGGGTTAAAATAAAAAAAAGTTTGCTTATATGAAATCACATAAAAGATAACACTCCAGTGGTTTTCATCCTAAAAAGAAAATTTGTGTGAAAAATTTGGAAACCTTTATTGCATTAAAAATCCTTCTTTCTGGATTGAATTACCTATTTATACAGTATCTGTGGATTATGAATGCTTGATTTCATATTTTCATTTTGAATGTTGTTTTCTTTAAGAAAAAAAATTATTCCAAACCTCACTGCCAAGTGACCAACCCCACTTCATTATCTGCTATTTCAAATCCCATGACTTCTCCAAACAGTTTCTCCAAATTGCCCCGAATCTGAATAAATGCACATTTTCTCTTTATCTTTAGAACACCATTCAGATGTTTTTACTATAGAACCTACCTTGATTCTATCCAGATCAGTCAGTGCTTGGTAAAACAGCTATTTTGGCTAGAGGGATACTAACTGGAACAACCCAAGCTCTCTCAGCCACACACAGTGGAAGCATCTGTTACTTATTTTACAAGTTGCTAATGACAGAGAACAGTTTTCAGCTCCTAATGAAGGAATATAAAATACAACTACAGCAGGAAACAGATAGAAGGTACTGGAGTCTTCTATGCAAACATATGCTGCTGCATTTCCACTGAATATAAAAAAGACTTTTATCTTCTTAAATTTTTTTTAATCCACTATTTCTATTGAAATATTTATGAGTGTACTTTTATTTTCCTGTAGATTTCTAATATCCTGACTTTTTTGCATCTCCTTACACTTCATAAAATTACTTTGAAAGGTAACTCAGGAAAGTAATTTTTCTCCATGTTTAAAGTAAACACAGCCACCACTATTCCTTATTTTTAAAGGACAATGGCTCTAAGGCACTACCTTTACAATATAAATTTTTTAACCCTTTTCCTGAGAATATTTAAGTCTCCTCCTAGTATGGAAGATAAGCCTCAGGCTTAGTTCATGGGAGCATAAGTAGCCTTGGTGCAGGCTTTAAAAAACACCTTATAAAACCTAAAAATCTTTACATGCAACAGTTTCACCCCACATTTGCCCAGGAATATAAGGAGATGATACCCACCAAAGAAAGAAAAAAGCTAAAATTTTGAAGCCCTGCTATATTTAAATGCATGCTCTGCATTTCAAAACCTTACTTAGACAGGAAATCTTAAATAAGCTTACATAAATAAGAAGTGGTGATATTCTCTCCACAGAGTTTGGCCATGGAAAAAAAAAAAAAGCCTGGGTTAGTCCTGCTGGTTTGGTTCAGCTTTTGCAAAATGGTGTTTAAAATGTGATGCTGGAGGTATGCAGACATCTCATATCACACTTGCTGACATATGGATGTGTATTGAGGGAATCAACAGTGCCAAAATTCTTTTCATCAAACATTCACATTTGCCAGTAGTTTCAGAAAATTAACAATTTTGCCCTTTAAAAGAAGAATTAGCAACTTACATTAAGAAACAGTCAATGTGTTCTCTATCCATCATTTGACATAACTGCATTCATTCAAAGGAAAGCACTTATAATGGAAGGAACAGTAATTATTATTTTTTTCTTTTTTCATTGTGATAGATGCCTCTCTTTATAAATTTTATGTTTGTTTAAAATAAATAGTAATGCTACAGAATGATTAAATTAATTTGGATGCAAGCAAAATTCACCAGAATATGTAACCTTATTCAAATGTTACTCTTCAGAGATGAGAATCCAGTGACTTTACCGTCAGTACTGAGGCCAACAGTGGATTTCTCAGAAAACTAATTTCATAGCCAACATTTGGCAGCTGAAGGACTGCAAAAAATTCAAGTTAAAAAAAAAAAAGTTCAATGGAATAGGCTGATGTAGACACAAAATTATATTTCCAGGGTTTACTAAATATCTCAAGGTATGCCAGGTAATGCAGTAGTTAGTCATTCATAGTAGTTAACCATAACAGTTAATATTCCTGACACTAAACAGAATATAGTTGCAGTGATAATGAACATATGGAGATTTGTTAAAGAAAAGATTTCTAAAATTTTATCATAATCTCTAGCAAGACCATCTATGGTTTGGCGTATTTCACTGGTAATTTGCTGTAAGAATTCAGGTTTCCTCTTAGAACATTAGAAATGATACGGAAAAAGGAGCCCAAGTGCTGAATATCACATGGTAAGGAGCAGAAAACATTTTAAAAGACAACAGAACAACAAAGAAGATTGAAAAATTGAAGAGATAGTAAAGATACTAGGAAGCAGACAGAAAACAAAGAGTAAAAAAAAAAGCAGATTGGAACTGATGGCACGATCCTGGACAAATAGAGAAATAACTGAATATATCACATGCTGCTGTTCCACACTAATGGCCAAATGACAATGTGGTCTAACAGTCAACAACAAAATAAAATTCTTTCAGGCACTAAAGAAAGCAAAATCTCAATTTTGGCTACATATTCAAAATCTGAGCAGGCAGACTATCCTGATGCTTCGTGACACATTCACTAGTGACGGCTAAGAAACTAAAGTTTCCATCTCCTATAAGTTCCTTCCTCTATAAGAAATTTCCACTTCTCCTACAGCACGTCTCAAGAAGGGTTCATGTGCCTAGCTATGATGAGCCAGGGTCAGACAGCAATGGAGTGCCACATCTGAAACCAGGTCCCCACCTATGAGAGGCCATCCTGGTGAGTGCAAAAATGTACCCTATGAATGGACCTGCAAATGCCTGGACCAAAAGCTGGACCTCAGCTCCATATCTCTGATGTCTCACACTCTCTTACCACAGAACCAGAAGGACCCACAACCGGAGCCCAGTCTCCTCTGGCCACCCCACATCTTTAGCCAAAGCCAACATTATACAGGGTTTATGTTTACATGTCTGTGAGACATCCAATTTGGCTCGGCAGAAACATCCCTGACAACATTCAAACACTGAATGATATGGAGGTCCTCCACCCTGACCAGCTGAGTATACTTCTGGAGATGAAGACTGATACAGGTATTCAGGACCACCCAAGGCTCTTGGTTTGCTAGCAACCAGAAAAGATAACTTTAAGAAAAGTCTTCACAGCCAAATCAGTTCAAAATGCAGTGCAGATGAGCTAATGACCCCTGAAATCAACAGAAAACAGATTTCTGAAGACTGCAAAGAAAAGACAAGACAAGGAGTGCAAAAAAAAAGAAAAAGAGCACAAAAAAATGAAGTTTCTAAATATGAGTAAATAAGGTTTTGCAGTCACGATAAAGTAACATCTGAGAAAGAGCAGTATACAGAAATGTATTTGAAGCAGGGAATCCCCAAGCTGCTCAGCTTGTTTCCTGACCATAAACTGAGAGCCAAATATCCTATTTACATGTTTTTCAGCAATAATTCGCACACTAGACTTAAGAGAAAAAAATTGTTTAATATAATTTTATCTATTTCTTTTACTAAAGAAAGCTTGTCAAGAAATACGTAATACATCTGAGCAATTTGAGAAAGGATAAACAGCATGTTCAATATCCCTTGCCAGATGCTGGGCAGTCTGCCTCCAGGATGCAGGCTTCTGATCCCAGAGATTCCTCCTGCACAGGTGTAATAAAAAGCTATAAAATCATGGAATCATAGGATGTCCTGGGTTAGAAGGGCCTTTAAAGATCATTTAATTCCAACCCCCTTGCCATGAGGCATGCAGGGACACCTTCCACTAGACCAGGTTTCTCAGAGCCCCATCCAACCTAGCCTTGAACACTTACAGGGATGGGGCATCCACAACTTCCCTGTGCAACCTGTTCCAGCGTCTCACCACCTTCATAATAAAGAATTTTTTTCTAATATCCAACTTAAACCCACTGTTTTTCAGTTTGAAGCAATTTTCCCTTGTCCTGTCCCTACACACCCTTGTAAATATGACTCTCCTTCTTGCAGGGTTCTTCAAGGCACTGGAAATGTGCAATTAGATCACCCTGAAGCCTTCTCTTCTCCAGGCTGAACAATGCCAGTTCTCTCATATAAATGGTGTCATCACTCAATCATTTGAGATTTAGTTCTTAGACTCAGTTCCACTCATCTTCTGAGATCTTGTGAGATACTGTTCTCTGGGTTTACACAGGTTTCTACACTTGGCTAAAAACTGAAACTTTCAGTCTGGACTAGGTCCATGCACAGCTTTCTGCCATTGTACTCTCATTGACTGTTCTTCAGGAATCACAAGAATAATAAACCTATTTCTACAGAAAAATGGGCTAATTGCCACACCTCAATGTGTCAGTCATTCATTTCTGTGAACATATACTATAAAAAAAGCAAATAAGTTGAGAGAGTACGCAGCAGCAGTCACTTGAATTTGTGAACTGGCATTTTTTAAGACAAGAAGAAACAACTACTCCAACAACCTTAGATTTTCTTCTTTTTCTATTTCTTCCTTTCATGTCTTGTCAGTATGAATAATGAAGGGTAAACACCCAGCTGGTTACACATTAGATATCAGTCTGGCTTTCTCCAGGGAATGGAACCTATTACATTCTGTGCAATATAATAGCGCAAGGTAGGGGAGAAAGAATAAGAAAGCCCAACATAAGGATAACTTTCTTCCACTCAGCCAGCAACATTTTTAGATTTTTCTTCTATTCCATAATTATAAACAACTTCAACTTTAGTTGAAAATTTATGGAATGGATTTCCTTACATTTTAAATACTCCCTGTCCAAAGCCAAGAAAATGTAAGAAAATTAAATTAACTACTAGTAAAAACTGTTCATTTCAAGGTCTGTTTACAATAATACTACCTCTAGCAGCCAGTATTATAGAGCAAACAAACAATAAACTGTCATGCACAGAAATTAATGCATGAAATAGAGGTCTGCAATGCAATCCATATAACCAGTGTAGAGTCTGCTGTAATGGTTTGTTATAAAGCTTCAGATGGACCCCAAGCAAGCATTTACTGCCCACGTTAGAGAGAGGCATTCTCAGGCTTTTCCTGCAGGATACACTATTTCTCCCAGTCCTTCAAAGCTCATTAGCTGTAATGGCAGAAGAAAATAGCAACTGTGACACGAGCTGCTAAAAATACTTCTTATTGGCATCTGTTCTGTGGTGTTTTGTGTTCATTGGAACCTTCAGTGGGTGTGTGAAATTTTCCAGCTGCTTATAATATATAGGACTGAGCCTTAAAAGACTCAGTGAGAGACCTCGTGTTATAGAGAAGGGAAAGTCTAGGAGGGGTACAAATAAAGAGTATCACTACTTGCTAGTACACTTTACACTGCTTTACAGCACAGAGAAGCCTGCTTGCAAATAACTGTGTTTTTACAAAATGGTGAAAGCCTATGCAAAAGCTGGTTCTATTATTTCCAAAAGTTTGCCAGAGATATACTGTGTTTTAACCCGGTGAGTATCTCCTTGTTTTCTCCTCAGCATATAGCAGATTGGAAATGACTTCTTGTTTTTAGCGTGTAAGAAAATTTAAGCATAGTTTTTCAGAATTCCATATGCAAAAGCTTCACCTACATTGTCAACTCCCAACCAAGCAAATAAAAAGCTGGGAAAAGGAACTAGCCATTTAGGCTCACAAACTTAGTCAATTATCTGGAGAAATTGCAACTAGTGAGACAAAGAGGCAGAAACCATCGAGCAGGATGTTGAGCCAAGACTGTATGGGAGCCCAGCATGCAGTAGTGGGGTGAAAGGCTGCCCTGTGCCACTGCTCAATTTTGTCACCAACCATCTTCAGCATATTAACTGCCCCAATAGGAGGCAACACAAACTGCAAGGCTAATTATTGAAAAGGAGCTTACATTGCCCTCTGTGGCTAAATTTCCTACATGAAAAAGATGTTTTCTGCCTTACTGCCTTCTCATGTGATAGGTGTTTAAAATAATGACAATAAAAGAGCTGTTCAATGTTTATTTTTGATTTCTCACAGGAAAAAAAAAATGCCCAAATTAAAGGAACCAAGAAGTTAACTTGCAATAACAACTTAATGAAATGATGTGGGTCTTGTCATCTATCTGAGCTGATATTTGCCATACATATAGCAACTGTCTGTGGCAGTGGTTGGCCAAAAACAATAAAAGGAATGAGGAACACAGAACTACTCGCACTCAATTAAGGAAGTGTCATATTATCTGGCATTACTTACATAAAACAAAAATAAAGTGGAAGAAGCTTAAATGATCTCAGATGGCAGAAAGGGAAAGAGCTGCACCACAACCTGTTTTCAGTGACAGAAGCCTCAGTGACTTAGGGAAATTCCACCCACATTATAACCTCTTTCCAATGTGCATTCTGAATGACTATACAGCTGAGATCAGCAGAAAGTTCCCTGCTTAAAAATTATTGCTGAAGACATTGGTTCACTCTGTCTCCACAGGGATATTGAGTAAGACTTTACTTCCATCAGCAGTTCCAGTGAGGAGAACATTAATCATATCACTTTATGGAACACTTTGGCATTACTTACTGATCTTATTTTTTCTAAGGTGTAAGACAGGACACCATTTCTTGTGAAATGAATAATGAGGAATTACCACTTAGACAATGGAAAAGGGCAACCTGTGATGTTAGTCCCAGCTAGCTGACATTCAATATGCTTTTATGAATAATTTCCAGCGACAGTCTCCATGTAATCTCCCTCCTTATGAAATCCCTGTTATCAGAGATACGGGGTGGTAAAAAAACAACAGATAGAGCTATTCATGTGAGTATTAGATGTCTCTTTAAGGTTGCTTGCCCATAAGGAGAAATGAGTAAGCAAATAAACTGTTACAAATACAACCTGCTATATTTTTCATAGATCTATATGGAAAATTTCAGTGTATGGCTAAGCACACTAGAATCAATACCTCACAGGAAAATGGGTACTGCAAAGTAATAGTGTATTTGTAAGCCTCTTAGAGTAATGAAGAAAAACTTACTGAAAAAGTGAAAGTTTGCACTGAATCAACAAAATCACCTGTTTCTGTAAAAGCCTATCAGTGACTCTCAGGAACTTGGATGGTGTAAAACTTATTAAGAGTTTCTAGCTCTGGTAAGCATAGAAACTTTCAACAGCAATTACACAATGTTCAGAGCTCCATCAGCCTGACTTCATCATGGACCCTCTACAAAGGGAGTTACACCACAGAAAATAGTATCTGGTTTTCCTCTTTCAAAATATGCAATGTTAGATGGCATCAAATGAAATTTGATTCCAACAAAATCAATCAAATGAGCAGATGTTGCAAGAAAATGGAGTAGAAGAGAATTTGGCACCACAGCTTTTATCCTCAGCCCAACTCTGGCCCCAAGAGCTATGAAGAATATTGCCTGTGAACTCTGAGGAGTGCATCATGGTATTTGTGCCTGCTTCCCCAGGACCAACTGTCCCCTTGGCGGCAACGCTGCCAAGTTAAAAGCATTCAGCAGCTTGCCAGTCCTGCAACCTGAACCCCTTCCCATTGCTCCTGCCAGGAGGCAATCCTGCTGCTCAGAGAGGGCTCATGCTGCACCATGGGGCAGTGGCACTCCGGATATCCGCTGCTGGACAGCTGCACAACACTCCATCCTGGCAGTGCCCACTCCTGCGGACAGGGATGAAGATGCTCAGCATGCCTGGGCAGTGACCCTCACAGGAGCTTCAGACACCAGCCCAGCTCTCTGCATGAAGTCACTCTCACAGCCAGGGAACAGGGATGGGAAGTAGATCTGCCTGTGGGAATGAGATAAGTCAGAGCTCTACAAAGAGAGTCAGTAGGACCCATGAGTACCAGGATGGCAACATGCCATGTCAGTGCCAGGCTGCAGTGAGCAGTATGATTTACAAATACCATGGGGCTCCCAACTGGTATCAAGCATATTATTTAGAGTGAATGCTTTACATTTCTTTATTTTTTTAAACATTTAATTTGATTTTTATAAACCAAAATCCTAAAAATCTCCAACATGAGATTTCTAAATCAACAGGTAGAAGACAAGGTATAGAGGAAGTATCAGAGGAGCTGAGTCTAGGCTGGGAATTTGGAAAAGAGTGTGTTGAGGAAAAGACTTATTGAAGCACAAAGGAAGAATAATGATAATAAGATGGCCCAGGACAATATCAATGAAGAGATAAGGAGGAGGTAGAGGACGACAGGTGAGAGTTTAGTCATCTGTGAAACAGGTGTGGGGAAGACGACATTCTATGGACAAGGAGAGTGATGGGAAATTCACACTCAATGTAATGCTCCATTGACAGGGTGGGAAAGTCACTGAGTAAATATCAGCTTTAAATTCACAGGCTATTTATCTTGCGGCTCTAACAAAATCCCTCATCAAACTTTCTAATGAATTACAAGGTACAAACATCACTGACTTAAAATACCCTCTCACTGTTTCCAAAGTTAAGCAGGACCCTAATATTGGTACTATCTGAAAAATTATTTTAGCATCCGGAACTTGCTACAGATGTGTGACACAGATTATTTCATCATTGTTCAGGAGCAAACCAAGAGTAAATTACTGCTATAAATTACTTCCAACTAGCAGAGCAACCCTGACCAAACCCAAAGCTGTACCAACTTTCTCTTCCATTTAAAACAATAAAGATCCCTATACTTTGACATTGGTATATTAATGTAAGGAATGTGATAATTTCTTATTCAGTGAGGACTGTTGTGCACAAATCACTGGAAACCATTGTCTAAAAATCTAACTTAAAGAGAATTAAGTTAATCTTTGCTTAGACATCTGAACATGAGACAGAACTTGTTGTTCTTTACATTTCATAGGTTTTTCAATAAATCCCATCTTTTCGCCAGTTTTGTATTTCGAATTACATTCTTGAATGTTTTATCTCCATGTTCTGGTCATATAAAATAAGGTTTTGGGCTCCACACATTACAACTCTAAATACAAAAGAGATAAAAACAAACAGAGAGAACATTTAATTCTTCATCTTCCACTTTAAAGCACTCAGCCAGGTGAATACTGATAAAAAATGTAGAACATTTTGTTCTGAAGCCTCAGGTTTTATCTTTTATGTTTTTTAGATTCTGTGCTGTTTTAGTGGGTAGTTTTGTGTTTCACATTTAGTATTATTAACCTCTCTTGCATAGACAAAACAATTCCTTTTCTAGCTTAGTACCAAGGACAACTGATAGAACTTTAAGGCCCAAGAACAGAAACAGCGGTGAAGTGAGAAGAAAAACCAGGAGGATGGAGCTTCATAACCTGAAGCTATAATTGGACAATTAACTCAAATATTCGAATGGACCAGAACTTATTAAAGTGTAGAACCTCGTTATCAGGTGTCCATTTTGTGACCATTTTGGGGTTCATCTTGGGTGTGGCCCAGCCAGGCTCTTGTGCTCCCCAGGTGTACCCATCGAGGCCTTTTAATAAATGTCTACTTTATCCTCTTTCTCTGTCTTGTCTCTGTTCCAGGTCAGAAGGCATCAATTGTAATGCTCTTTTCTGCCCCTCAGATGCCATATCCATAGAGGACAGCTTATTTTTGATGCAGTGTGATCTTTTCATGCAGAGTATTTTCATTAACATATTTCATTATAAAAAAAGAATTTAACGGAATTCTAAATGAAAATAACCTGCCTTTGATTTCTGATTGTGAGAGGAAATACATTTTTCTATCCAGGGCTGTGCATCTCAGAGTGTCAGCTACTCTCCTTTTTACAAAAAAATAAGGCACTTATGAATTGCTCTTTAAGTGAGCAGAGTCAGTGGGAATTTGATAGCATTTTGCCAGAAGAATGTTTTGCCTGTGGGCTAGAACTGCTATGGGCAGTCCAGTGTCACTTCAATGAACTCCGGCTTACCAGGGTATATGTGAATGATTTCTTTATGCACGGCCTTCACAGCCAACACACTTCTGAACGAAATGCTTGTTTTGAGAAATTCTAGTCTTAGTCTTCTCCTCACTCTCTCCATCTATAAAAATAAAAAGTTAGCTTAAAAATGTACTAGAGAAATAAAACTGCATCCAAATAAAATTTATTCATTCCCAGGCAACTGTGCTGCTATTTCTAGCTTACTGGCAGAAGATGAATTTGTGACTTAAGGGCAGAATTTAATAAGTGGCAATATAGCAAAAAAGGTACCTTTATACAGTATGGATTCCTGTGCTTTGGAATGAGAACTTTCAGACTTCTCTGTGTTGCATATTTGAACCCCATTCATGTTTACTTCACAGTTAGGGATTGTTATATTTCTAAAATTCTATTTTTTCAGAAACTGTGTATTTTAAAAAGTGATGGTACAGACTAGATATTTTTCTCAAAGAAAAACCTTTGTTTTACCTGTTCTGAGTGTTAGTCTAGAATATCTGATAGGCACATAAAATTATTAATTTAAACTGCTTGGTAGAGATGTAAAAGTTTCTGCTATCAAATCTCAATTATATCAGCATGAATAATCTATTTTTTAGTTTTGGGTTGAGTTTTTGAGGTTTTTTTTTTTTGTTGGACTCTTTTCTTTTGTTGCTGCTATTTTTTTAAATTACTGTCTGTTTTTTAAATTGCTTAAACAGAGCTAATAAGGCCTAAAAAGGTGCAATAAATATGCATGCTTATGTGTACAAATGTAATAATAAATAATCATTAAGCATCACTTACAAAAACACAGGAGACACACCAGCAATTTAACGTCTCTCAAGGTGGAAAGAAGCAGCTTTTCATTTCTACGTGTAAGGCATTCAGAATAATCTTCTTAAATCAACTTTTAGCAAGCAAGAATGTGTTGTTGTTTATTCTAAAGTCTATTATAACATAGGACACCAAAATCAAAGTTGTATATGATATTTTTTCTTTGAACTGGATTTTTGTAAAAGTAAAGGGTGCCCTGCTGTTTCTTTAAAGATGAGACACATTTTAGCTGAATTTACATTAAAGCCTCTCAGCTAATGGTGATATAATGTTCCTGCTGTTTCAAAATAGTAACATTCAAATAATATTTAAAAATAGCAATATAAATTAAATCTTTTCCACTAAATTGGTCTAAGTAGTTCCTGCTCAATGGTGTATGCACTGCAACATTAAAGCACATTGAAAACATTTTGTATTGCTGTTGATCAGTGCAGAATTGCGGATTCATTGCACCTGGGAACCAAATCACAGGAAAACAAAGCCCTATCTGCATGGTCAAATATCCATTTTTGTCCAGTCATGATGAAATGTATGCAAATGCTTTATCAGTTTTGAACATCTTGGAGCTTCCAAGGAATTCATGCTCAGGTATGAAAGGATAACCAATCATCGGCACAAAGAGCAGGTACAGAGATGACCTGGCAGAAAATCCAGTGGGATTTCCCACATGTACAGAATAAACTAGTCAGTTAGTAAAACATTTCATTTAATATTTTTGGAGTTGTTTTTTATGATCTTGAGAAACAGTTAGCTAGATGAGTGATGCTATGTCATGATACACTCATAATTCCATTTCAAGAATTACTGCTTGCTTTAGGAAAATCATGCTACAACACAACAGGGATTTTAAAACTACATCATGCTTTATATTTTTTCTGAAGTCACTATGCTACAATATAAACAATTTAGTAGAAGAATACTGTCATTTCTGTTAATCTTCATTTTTCATGGAAAAAATTCCACTGCTTCCATTAGAGTAGTTGAACTGAAGGTAATACAGATTACTACCCACTGAAGGAAAATAAGTCAAATCATGGAAATATAGTTAAAATAATAAATTTATATTTCCTTGAGATAATGATTTCCTTTAAATTTGTTAATATAAAGAGGGTACTAAAATCTAGTCATGATTTGCTTCTTTATTGGCTGTTGCATATGTTAGTTGTTTTCTTTCTCATTAAAACTCCTATATAATTTAATAATAAAAGCACTGGTTTTTTTTATTACAATCTAGATTAATTTTGTACCACTTAATTGTCCTGACATTAGAACAGGTTTCTTTTTCTGAGTAGTTTCAAAGAAAAATGAGAATCCAAAAGAGGCAAAAATCCAGAAACAAGCCAGCTAACTTAGCATAAGTATTGACTGAAGGGAAATCTCCACGATCTCCAGACTTATAAATTATGATTAACTTCTTACTATGATGAAAGGGATAACAGTCTTGTCTTACAACCATGAAAAAAATCACACAAGAAAACCACAGGAAATATAGGAAACAGTATCTGCAGCCCTCCTATCTTACACTGCTTTGATTGCATCAAAAATGCACGTGCTGAGCAGAAAGCTTTGGTAAGGCACAGCAGACTGCAGGACTTCTGGAAGAGAGCAGGAGGGATTGGGAATCTACTATGATGCTGTGACAGAGGCAGACCTTCTCAGATATAAAAAATGGGGATAATGTTCCAGAATTTCTGGGGCTGCTGTGGGGACTAATGCTTAGGAAACGCTCAAAAAATGCTGTAAGGGCTTTGCTTAATAAGAGACAAGGAGAATCTTGTGGAAGATTGAAAGGCTTAGAGTTATACCCTCAGGGCTGCCTATGGATTTGATAAAATATTATTGGTTTATATTTGGCAAGAGACATCTAGAATAAAAGTCCTCATACCGTAAGAAGTCTCCCCAAAAGTGCTGGGACTAGGGAACAGTGTACCTGGGGGGGGCAGTATTTGAATACATGTGCAAACCCTCACAGTGATCATAACTAGGGACTCAAAAGCTGCTTCTTTTTCAAAAAACAAAACGTGCTTCAACTCCTTTGGAACTGAAAAGAATCTGTATGAGTCAAGAGCTGAAGCTTCCCGGAATGCTGGAGGACATATTTCTGTAGGATGGGGACATTCTGGGTCTGTTACATACAGAGAGCTCATATTCAACACATAATACAACCCTGTTTACCCAACACCTTGGTCTGAAACCACAGCCTCTGAATCCCCCTCACAGCTCAGTAACTCAGTATATGAAGTTGCTGTGCTGTAATAAGGGCTGCATTAATTAATTGGTTTCTCGAGCAGGTCTTGCAGCTTATGCAGATTCCTATAACAACAAGGGAGTTACAACTCTTTATTTTCTACTCTGGTGTCATTTCTGTAGACACTAATTCACTGGTCAAATTTATAGTTAAACTAATTCTTTAAAAAAAAATGCTGACACACAATTCAAATTAAAGTGTCAAAAGAGCAAAGATATCTGTATTAGTGATGATCAGATTTACAGCAATTTTAGAAATATAAGTGCAACATAATAGGTTTAAAATGCTCATGAAAATTGATAAAGACTCCCTAAAACTACAAAGAACTGTTGTTAGCATAATTCCTCAAAATATGAATATCTATGAATTCCAATTGTGCTTAAGGGTATGAAATTTTTAAGTACATGAAAATTTTAAGGATTCAAATCACCCTGAATAAAACACAAAATAAAAATTAAAAGTCTAATCTAAGGTCAGACAATCATGTATGCCTACAAAACATTCGTTTAAAAAAAATCTAGTTTAAAAAATAGTGTCAATATAATATTCTGCTGTTGTAAATGCTTTTCTGTCATTAATATCATCCAAAGCTTAATTTACTTTTGATTAGATATGCATTGTATGAGTCAGTGCAGATCTTAAAAATTTATTATAAAATACTGCAGTCAGAACAATAGTTAATACAAAGCAGTTGACTCCTTCTGCTGATTGAGTTTGATTACTGCAGATGGCAACCACACATGCACAGGAAGGAAATAGAATCCTGCAAGAGAACTCAGGGCTCTGTATGTCAAGGTACTGGCACAGAAGTCCTTACGTTTTTCCCTCAAAAAATTTCCATAACAAAGATAAATCCATAATGATGAAATTCCTTTTTTTTCCCTCTACATGTTTCAAGAAACCTTGCTTTAGTTTTTCTGGCTTGCTGGGCTGCAGTAGAGTCACTTGCATAATCAGAAAGTGGTTTTAGAGATAAGAAACAAGGGTAACTCTACTTGCTTTCTCTTTTTATCGAAGATCCTCAACAAATTTACAATGCTCTTCCCTGTTAAAATAGTAAATTGTATTGCTGGAAACCTCTAGGTGTCAGTGAGAAACAGGTAAGGGCTCACTCACCACAAGGGTCCCTGTCAGCAATAGGCAATGTCTTGGTTTCCCAGGGATCACCCTCACTGCTGGGAGGGACTCAGACAATCTAAAAACCATTAAAACCCAGCTTGGGCAGTCAGGGCCAGCTCCTCCACTTTACACTGCCAGCTCCTGCAGCTAAGAGTTTGGATTCAGAGGGGTTATTAGTCCCCATGTTAGATACTTTTATTTGAAAATTCTTTTTCCCTAACAAACATACACTAGCAGAACAGCATGCTATCTTTGTCCTGCATTTTTCTTTCTGTACTTTCTAAAAAATTATATAATTAAGTCATATTCAGTCACATAATGAAAAGTGTGTGTGTGTTTATTTGCATGCCACTCTTGAAATAGGGGTAAATGAATGTAGATGATAAAAATAACTTGCACCTGATCACATCAGCAATAACCTACAATTGAGGCCCAGGAGATTGGCAGCAAATCTTTGTGGTCATCATGCTGGCCAAACACAGTAGGAACAAACAACAGTATGACTCTGCTCATGCAGTTTCAGTTTCACAAGATTACACGTGTGACCGAGCTACTGACAGATTTGAAGCACTCTAAACCTGTGTGTATATTATTTTCCTATCAGATGTGACAGTAATTTAATTACTGAAGCCTATTTATTGCTAGGCATATAAAAAGCACAAAAAACATGAACAGTAGGAAAATCAGGCCAAATGCATGGGAATTCAGCTCACTGGCCTAAACACTGACACCCATTGCCCCTGGACATGTACTGGGACATCTGCACAGGGCTGGCAGGAGACAGACAATCAGTAGGCAACCTGCATTCTCCAGAGGCCACAGCTGTTGGTCTGGAGAAGACATGGACAATCTCAAACAGCACCAGATGCATGTGGCTAGGCATTAAAAAGGAACCCTAAAAACATACTGTAGAAAAATTTACAGACTAATGCCTCCATTTAGCAGTGTTTCCACACGTGATATGTGTTGGTATTCTCTATAATAAAAAAATAAGACTAGACATCACTCTTAATGGAACCTTTGAAAGGATATACTAACTTTTGATTGGAATAGTTAGGTACTGTATTCACAATAAATTGTCAATTGTACAAGCAGAACTTTTAAAGAGAGATTTTACTTCAGCAGTTTTTCAGGTAACTGCCAAAACATCCAAGTGCCATGTCTGTAGCAGTGTGCTGCTCCTTACCTGAGCCTCAAAAATAGTTTGATGCCACAAAGGCTGTCTGTTAATGCTTTTTAATTTAGCTACATATTTTCTTATTACATTTGAATAGTGAGCAAATTGTCTTGATCTAGTTCTGTTGGAATCCTTGAAATCTTGATTTTGCAAGGCTGCAATAGCCATAGACATCACAGTTTCCATTCAGAAAGGATAAAGAAATGGATATCAAAGGGTGGCAACAAGAAATACAGTTTCTTCTGTAACTGCTATAAAAATACAAGATACTAAGAACTGAAATGAAAATATTTTTAAAGACTTTAAGGCTTTTTATATCAAGTTTAATTTTATTTAAATTAAGCTTCAGAGAGTTCTTTTTCCAATCTTTCCACACTGGTGCCATATTTCCCTTTGTAAATGAAGGCATTCATGGTGGAAAGACTAAATATTTTCTATTTATACTGCTAATAATACTTAAAAATGAGGTAGGACATTTCCTTGAGGCAGTCCATTGATACACAGAGAGATGGGCTTGATTTTCCCCAAAAGAGAAAATATTTAAATACTGTAATGGAGCCTCTCACGTTGGTCAAAAAAGCCCAGAATGTGGTCCAGATGAAAAGAAAAAGAAAAGATTTAGCAGAAAGGGTAGTATCCACTTAAATCTCTTTTCATCTATGCTAAGGCTAGTTATATTGTCTAATGATGGAAATACCAGGATATAGATATCTCCTTGTGTTGATTCCTCAGACAAAAATATGTTAAAATAATTCTGTCATGAAGAAGTGAGTTGTGTCTGGATTAGATGAATAAAACCTCTCCCTTCATCACCCTTTGTCCTTCCCTCCATGCATCAGCTCACCAGGTATTGCAGTGATTTCTGCTACCAAGCTGTGACACTCACTGAGGAAATGAATGGATGAAAAGTGTCTCAGGGGTTCTTACAACGAAAATTTATCAATTCTCCTACTGTTCGCAGCCAAAGAGGGCAGTGCATTTCTCCAACATCAAATCAATCTGTGAGTTACTGGATGAACTGGAAACTTTTGTCACTGACAGAGTAAAGGAGCTCAACTCAGAGCCAAAGTTATGCGAAATAAACTTTATCTGAAATGTTACAAGAACTGTAAGTAAACTTCCATCTTTCTGTATCTTCTGTTTTGTTCTGAAAAATAAACACAGACCTTTAACATTTTTAAAATAGTACAATTGTCTGAAAACTCTCCATTAATTTCTGATTACTATGTTTTCCAATATCATGTCATAGCCCTAAAAAAAAAATTAAAAAACCACTAATCTAGATATTCTCAAGTTTCCTCTTTAAAAAAAAATAATGCTGATGTTTTAAGTGGAACATTTCAGGCATAACTCCTCAAGTGGTTGCATTAACTCAAGCTCAGCATGGTTTCAACTGCCCCATGCATTCATTTTTCTGCTGTGTAAAGATGTGTATGAGGCCTCGCAGAAGAATTGCTGCAATTATTTCCTCAGATCTTTGGCCACCTTCCCATTTCAATCAAATTAGCACCTGCTCCTCTTCATTCTCCTACCTCTATAAGAGCTGCGAAATTGTTTTCCCGATCCTTATGTCAGTAAAAACAGAGAAAGACAGAAAAAGGGTGAGGAAAGCAAACACAAAAAAATGAAGGGATCTCCTCTCACAGATACAGTCTGAGTATGAAAAAGGATAAAACATTTAACTGGCAGAACAGACACAGTCACTGGTTTTGTATGGTTTCTCAGGGATGATAACTACTCTTGACTGTGATGCCTCTTGTACTCTGGCTTCCCAGCACTACTGACACAGACAAGTGATGAGACCACAAGTCTGAGCAAGGATTGGCTTTCATTATCTTGGGCACACACTGCAAGGCTTGTGTTCACTGCAGGCATTAGGCTGGCTGAAGCTTATGATAGGACTCATATAAAGCTAACAAGATTTACTTCTGGTTCATCCACTGACTTTCAATTTCTGACTTATTCCTTTGCACTTGATCCCACAAAGCACAGATTTGTCAGACTATGTTCTTCAAGACATCTATTATTTCCTAGAAGAGCTGATGACTAAAACCACTTGCTACATCATCACTGCATCATTGACAGCTCTGAGGTTCATCTTGCTTAATTGGCACATGTTCTTTAAGAAAACCACAACTCACAGGGCCAAATTATCTGCTGCTGACTGCTAATGGCTCATTCACAGCTAAGGCATGAGAAAATTCAAGCTTGAGGTTATTGCTCGAAAGAGGCTAGGTGCCCAAAGCACTGGAATGCAGGAAAATTTTCTTTTAACTACTAATTGCAGCAACAATTACTGATTGTGACTAAGGATATCAAGTATTTTCCATAAGAAAGTGTCTTGTCTTAATTTGATAGGACCACAAGAAGATATTTCTGTTTTAATTACAATTACACATGACTTTAGGACGCAAACTGAAACCACACAGACTAGGAAAAATAACATTACTCATGTAAAAAATTTTGAAGATCCCTTATTTGAACTACTGAAAACATATACACTTTAAGAGGAGAAATAGCCAATTCTCTTAAATACTAAACATAAATTACAGTACATAACATAAATTACACCACTTCCTGAAGAAGGCAGTAACATATGAACAAAACAGGGAATCCATAAAGAGGCAAATTTTGTGTCCAGTTAAAAAAGACAATCTCCAGAACATCTATGTTTCTCCTGAATGAAACCAATCTAAATGTAAAGGGTTTAAATTAATGTACTTTGATTCAAAAGGATGCTCTGCATTCAGAGGCAATCTATTGCATTCTTTGCAGTAATGTCTCCTTCACAGCCTAAACTCCCATATGTTGGTCAGCATATAAATCTATACCTTAAATTGGGCAGTGAACAGATGTGCATAACAGATACAGGTTGCTGCTAATATTTGTATTACTCTTCCTAGCAGAAGGCTATTCCAAGAAACATTTGAATTTTTCTAACTGTGGAAAAAGAATATGACAAGACACAAGCATGTGTGGGAGAGAAATAGGTTCTTGAACCCGTAATTGTGACTCCCACACTGTTTGTTGCAACTGTCTGTGGTGATAGCATTCATAACACCTCATCCCTTCAAGGCCAACACCTCTTCAGTGTGGTTAGGTATTAAGCTTATTTTTTATTGCAAAAAGAATACACATTTTGAAGAATCTGGCTATGTTCATGGATTCAGAAAGCAAGCAGAATATTTAGGGGGCAGTGTGGGGGAAAAATCAATATACTGTTCATTTATGCTGATATAGTTCCCTACAGTTCTACAATAAAGGGTGTGCCCATTTGCAGTCGTGCTAATATTGACAGCCTAATTGTCAGTGAACTCATAGAAAAACCAAACATGCCTGCAAAATGGCACAATTCATGTTGCTCACTAATAGAACACAATAGAAATTTGTACTTTTTTTATTAATGTTTAGCTGAAGCAGGCTTTGAGGATATTTCTTCTAGCTTTCATCCAGGTGATGAACCAATAATTTCAGGCAGTATATGCTCATCTCCCACTGACTTCCATGAAAGTATTCCAACTCAAGTTCCCTACAATGAAGGATGAGACTCACATTCCAATTTTTGAATCCACCAAATTAAAAATCCAGAGAGAATGTACATAACCACTCAACAATCTTTCAGCAACAAATCAAGATAACTATTATTGTGTCATTATATGTAAAGTAACTCATAATGTAAAGTAACTACCAATTGAAAAACGAGCAATGCAAGAATAATAAAAGATATCAAATCAATACAATCTCCAAAAATAGTACAACACTTGACAAATTAGAGGTGATTACCCAGCTGTAGCACATAATTTTTGAGTAATTTAATATTCATATCTTTAACTATTTTCTCTGTCCAAAGAAATGAAAGTTGTATTAGTGTCAGTACTGTATCTCACTTGAGAGAGCCACATATTACTGCATGCTCCATACATTCCTTCTCTTTAATTTTAAACTACCCTTCAGAGCTACTTTGGGATAAACTCATATCTTTAGTAACTAACTTAATAAACAGATATTTTATTATCCCTTTAGGAAAACAAATCAACTCCTTTCTGGAAAAAGAAACCTGATGTGATGTTAAAAAAAGTGAAATAAATCCTGTCAAAAATGTGAATAAAAATAGGATGGGTGTAGGACAGAATATGGTTTAAGTCACAATTTTATTAATTTATCTTGTCCCTCCACTGCTCAGCCACAGACCATGTCATTCAGAGAACTTTTATAACTCCCACATATTTGCAATGAGGATGTCTTTTCCGTGCCATTACTCATGCACAAAGACTCTTTTTCTCTGACAAACATTGATGCACCTTTCCTCAGCTTCCTTACCACATACACCTGCTAAGCCACAGCTACATTGACATGCACAACAGGCAAACACTGCTGCAACAGCAAATCAGCTGGCATTGAGGACAACACAGGAATTTGATAGTTTAAGCCCAAGCCAAGCTTGGTTCTGGAGACTGAATGCCAGGTCTTAGTGGCAGGAGTACACTAAATGAAACACTTGGGACACATCTTTCCAGTTCCACTCCAGAGGAAACCATTTAAGGGGCTGCAGTACTGCTCTTGGTACAAACCAAACAACAGCCAGCGGGAAAATGTAGACATTTTCTTCAAAACAACTGAACTAAAATGTTAACACAGACATGCTCTGTGAAACTATGCTTCAGGTCCAACAGAAGGGCTACAGAAAAAGTGGCTGAGATGGGCTGTCCCAGAGAACAGGCTGTTCAGCAGATAGATTAGGAGGGAGGTCTGGCTTGGGGCATACAGCAGAATAGTCTGGCACGGGAGAATGGGCAGTCAGATACCAGAAAGTATTTCTATGGGTCTACACAGCTCACAGTTTCTTTCTTAATCCCTAGCAGAAGCTGATCCCCTCCCTGCTGAAGGGAACAGCCCTCCTGATAGAAGCCTGTTAAGCAAAATGAAACCCTCAAGCTTTACCTCTACAGACAGGGAAACCAGTAATGAGAAAGAAGAAATCTGATTTTCATCTGCCTATACTCACACTTGGATTTCATAAAATCTTTTGACCATCTCTCTGCAACTCAGAAGAGGTCAGCAATGATTCACTCTTTCTAAATTGAAGCTTCCCTCAGGAAGCCTGAGGGAATATATTCTCCTTGGTGGAGTGTGAATATAACACACGCTGCAGTGTATTCCCTATCCTCACTGCACTGGTCTATAAGATGGAACAAAAACTAAACAGATTTTAAACAGAAGGAGGACGCAGCTGGTGTTTTACCTCTGTAATTTTAAAGTACTATTTTTATTGGTTTTCTGTTGTACATTAATCAAACTTCTATGGAAACCAATTACTGAATCTAGAGTGTTTTTGCTATGTCCACAGAATACACTGAAATATTAGTACGCAACAGATGTAAATATATAGGTATAGGGATTGTTTACCCTCTTCCACGGCAGAGGTTGTGCCCAGAGTTAAACGCTTTTGGGGATATTGTACTTATTAAGGATACTTCTCAGAGGCACTATTTTTGGAAGCATGGCACAGAATTCAGAAATTGAGCTACTGGTGAATATTGCATCTGTCTACTAATTTTACCCATTTTACTCACTTACTTTACTGCCTTAAATTTCAAATGAAGGTATTTACATTAAAAGTTTTAATGTAGGTTGGCTTTGGTCAACTACCTACATGATGTGAAAGAGAAAGAAATCTAATACTGAACTCTGGACTGAAATCTTTGGAGAGAAATGGATGAGCTTTCACAGCAGATGTTGACAGTAAGATACAAAGCTGAGAAACTGCTTTTGTGCTCTTCCTCCTCCCTGTCAGAGCAGCAGCACCACTGGATTTAAGCTGCACACACCTGGAGTCCCACTCATTGGTGGCATTCACTCCTGTGTAAATTAACCCCGAAGTGTATCTAACCTTATCATCAACAGTTCATAATAAAGAACAAATACACTTGTGTTGTGCACAGACACTAAAAATAACCAGGGAAAGGAGCAGCATATTCACTAAGGTACTGGGCTCAAGATTTTTGTTCCATGTCACACAGCTTGTGAAGGAGTACATTAAGACACTGTAAATGAAATGTGTAATTTGGAAGTCTCTGAAGTGTTTTCTGACAGAAGTTGAAAATATAAGAAAGAGATGAGTGAGAAAATCTGTTCTGAACTGAGAAGAGACTTGAAAGGGGTGAGAACACAGAGTAGGGATGTAGAATTTGTTTAGGCTAAAGATTTAAAACTTCTGGAATTTGTATCTTACATGATGAGAGTGGTCTTCTGACATCACTGCAAAAATACTTCATCAGACTCAAACAAAACTAGGATGACAAAGAGCATTTACAGGTGACATAAGGAGTTCAATATAGAAAAATTTAAAATGAGCCAAAAGCTTATTGACATGATTTCTGATTTTATTTTTCTTAAATAACAGAAGGTAAAAGATTACTAGTAGTAAATTACAAATATTCCCATAAACTATGACATCTGAACTGGAAGGCATTGAAAAGCTTGACACCCTCATTGTGGTAGAAATGGCACCTTTTGGCAACATTTATAAAAAAAAAATGGGAGGAATGGCACCTGAATTGAATATAAGGTTGCATATAGACATTTAATAATACCAGTCATGTCAAGAGGATGGTAAAATTATATCTCTTCGGAAAGAGAGGAAGGCAAGTATGAGTTGGAGCAAAGGATTTCAGTATTTTGCAAGTATCCAGAACGAATCTGGGAGGAAAACATATTAAGAATATAATACAGATGGGAAATAAATGAAAGTTGTCTGGAATTAGACAGATAAAAGCTGTAAATCCAGAGGTTTCTTTTAGAGCTCTGAAAGTAGCAACTTCTCAAATAGGAGACATATGGCAGTACCAATTCAGAAATATCCAGCCACTGAGCAGGAGCTAGCTACAAGTTCCAGAAGACTACATCCTATTAATAATTTTGGCTTTAAGCTCAGGCCATTCAACTGAAATAGAAGAGGAGAAAAAAGAGGCATATGGGTGGATCAACAATGGCTAAAAACCATCAGTGTCAGGTTGCTGTGGAAAAAATGTCAAATATGACCTTGAGTTTTAATAGATGAAATATTTCCAATATAGACTAGGCATTATTAGCAGCACTGTCTGGAAACTACATCCTGTATAACATGTACTGCTCTGGCCACTGTTCAAGAAAGAGAAATTAATCTGCACCAAGAAAGCCCAACTGAATGAACAAGTTGTGGAAGTGGATTCAACATAAGATGAAACTGAAAGAGGTTGGCTTGTTTGGCCCATCAAAGCAACAGCTGGTAGCTTTCTAGATTGTTGCTTTTTTTTAAAATATGAGTGAGATAATCATGCAGAAGAACTATTTAACCAGTATTCAACTCTATTATATGTTATACAAACACTGTGATCAAAAACTACCTATGAAATTTAAGGCTGGAAATGAGATTATTAATCAATGTTGAAAACACTCAGTGGGAGTAAGAAGTGAAAAATAAAAACGAAGCCATTTTCAAGATAACAAGAAAGCTTTCAATGGCCATATGTCAGAAGCTGGTGATAAGACTCAACAACCCAGCAGTACGTAAATATTGAGCTTATACAGACAGCCAAAGCAAAGCACGATGACGAAAAAGCAGCTCTGGTTGACTCCAAATGGAAATTCCAATAGTCAGTGAAACAAAATGGGAAAACAATAACTTTTTTTAACCCACTTTCAGTCAATAAGTTTGTTCACTTTATTCTTCAGTTACTTAAAAATTTCTAAAAGCCTTTAAAATTTTGCTTGGTTTCAAAACATTCTTTCAAATTCAAAAGCTGAAATGTATTGAAGCACTGAAATGGCATGATTGATCTTTTCTAAGGTGTCTACTCCTTTCAAAGAGTATTTCAGCCAAATCTATTTGAGGATTCAACACAAATTCATAAATTGTTTCCATGGGGGCATAATCACCACAACAAATGAAGTTAAAAATAATTTACACAAATCCAATCTTCAAGGACAATAAGTAAGAATATAGTTGTGGTCAGAAGATTGGACTATTTTTTGAGGATTTAAATATCCCAAAAGCTGCCTCATTTAATATTCACATTGAATTTTTATTTTTATCTCGACAAGGATAGTGAACTGAAGAGTAACTTAATCAACATTAAACAGGGGATTTTAATATTAAACAAAAACCATCTGTGATAGACAAAAGAATTAGTTCTTAATTGATCTTCATGTCTCATCACCAGCTGTTGAGGGATATATTTGATTCATCTGGCTGCAGAATAACCATCTACTTTATTCATTCATATGCAACATCCACTCCTATCATGTGCAAAAATGCTTTTTCTGGTTCATCTACTGATAAAACATAACTCATCTTCTAAAACTGAGGCTATACATAACCAAACACTAATAACCCTTCTTCTATGCCCACACAAGTAGCTGAAGGATTGTGAGCACATGTCTGTGATGAGCTGCGAACTCTCAAGACTTCAGTATAGCAAGGAATTCAATAAAGCTCTTGAAAATACCACACAGAGAAAACAGAACTATATTTAGAGATGTTTACTACCTTTCTTCCTCCTTTTGAACACAATGATGACATGAGAACTCAGTGAAGAAGAGCACTTGATAAAAGCATTTCGGTTTATGTGGTAACAGGGGCTGAATGTACTGGAATATATTCCTCCCAATCAAATTGTATCACAAAATCAAATTTTTAAATAGTCTTTAATTACTGCAAGTAGACTTGGTGTTTCCCAAATACAAAGTTAGATGCTGTACAACTATATCAAGTACTAGATAAATGCCAGTGAAATTAAATTAAACACAGACACAGATTTCATTTAATAGTTACAGCTGAATGACCATTTCAATCCAAACTGTATTTAAAACAAATGCGGGTTTGTTTTGGATTTTTTCTTCTTCCCAGCTGATTATATTTCAAAATATACCTTCTGCAAATTTATTCCAGAATTAAAATTTGAGTTTTTGAACAAACTCAACTGAAAAAAGAAGCTAAATGAAAAATGCAAGGATTTTTCTAGTAATTGAAGTTATTTTTCATTTAGTTTCACTGAACTAAGAACAGTCAGTAATACACAAAATCCTACATCTCTGAAGAGTGAAGGGCCCCAAAATAAAAAAAATAGGCTTTTCAATCATTATTACTGTGGATTATTCCTTTTGATATCCAAAGTAAGGTTAATGGATTAAAAACATCTATTTTTTAAAAAGAAAGACACCTCTGTATTCCTAATAAATATAATGACTTGATTTTTTTTTTTGTCTACATTCTTTTCTCAGAGTAATACAGATGCTAGTTTCTGCTGAGTTGTCCATAAGTACATAATGCTTGTCCAAAACAGATATGATTTAATTTCTGTAATGGTTACTTTTGAATACACTCATAAAACAGAGTTTTACATTCAACTTGGTTCAGATTTATATTTTAGGATACATGTTAGAAAATATTTACACTGGATACGCATCTTCTAGCCTGGACAAGAATTTAAAAAATGCAGTAACTGTAACATGCAGATGTTCTTTTTTAATACCATCTGCAATAAAATGACAAATCCACTAAATTTTCATGAAAAAAACCTCCAAACCAAAATAAAATGAACAAACAAAAAAAAACCCAAAAAAACTTCACCAACCCCCCACTTCCACCAAAACAAACAACAAAACATCCATAAAATCAAAAAACAAAAAGCGTCTTGCCAGCAGTGCTAGAAAAATAGCTGAAAAATTTTGAACGAAAATATTTCACCTGAAAAACAAGTGGAGGATAAGTAAGGCAGGAGAAGTAAACTGCAAGAGAGCAGGTTTAAACCAGATAAATGAGAAGAAATTCTTTACTGTGAGGGTGGTGAGGCACTGGAACAGGATGCCTAGAGAAGGTGTGGATGCCCCAAAACCTGTTCAAGGCCAGTCTGGACAGGGCTTTGAGCCCCAGCATTGGTAGAGGAGCAGAGGTCAAGCACATGGCTCTCATTCTGAGATTTACAGATTGGGAGCAGGGAAACAGAGACTTTGGTGAAGCTCCATATTGTGGCTAACAGCACAGCAGGAACACCTAGAAACTGCATCCACACGAACCAGAAGGAACATTTCTCATTAGAAAGGATGAGAAAACAAAAGGTAAAAAAGAAAATAAAAAGTAAATAAAAAGAAAATAAAAGGTAAAAAAGCACTCTGCAGTTCTTGATGACTTGAAGCTCCACCACATCTTCCTCTAATGTAAGTCCCGTCATTGGCAATATTATGGGCTATCCACGCCAGTGGACACAATTAGATGCCATTTGATGCAGGACTTTAAAAGCAGTTTTGATGCATTAGGGAAATGCAGTTTTCATGAAAAGTGTGGAGCTTTCAAGGTTAGTGAAACAAGCTGGAAATTTTTGGTCACTTCCACCTGCCAGCACAGTTACTCTGGTTAATGACCATAGGTCATGGATGGACTCTGGCTGGGTGCCAGGCACCCAAAAAGGCCACTCACTCACTCCTCAGCAGCCAGATAGAGGAGAAAAAATTTAATGAAGAATTCATGGGAGCGATTGCTCATCAAATAGCATCATGGGCAAAACAGGCTCAGCTTAGAGTTATGAAGTGAATTTACTGCTAAAAAAAATCAGAGCACGATAATGAGAAGTAAAATAAACCCTTAAAAACACTTTCCAACTCTCCTTCTCAGCTCTACCTCTTAACCCAGCGGCACAAGGAGACAGGTAATGGGTGTTATGGTCACCCATAAGTTTGTCCCTTTGTCCCACTGCTCAGGGAGAGGAGCCCTTTCCCTGCTGCACCAGGGGGTCCCTCCCATGGGAGACAGTTCGCCATAAAATACTCCAATGTGAGTCCATCTCATGAGCAACAGTCTGCCTCAAACTGCAGCATGGGTCACTCCTCCATGGGGTACAGTCCTCCAAGGACAGGCTGCTCCAGCCTGGGAGCAGGGCCTACCTCTGAAAGCTAAAGAGAGAATGAAAACTTGAAATTATGTGAACGTTCTTTTCTCTGAAGGTTGAAGTAAGATAACACTGAGTAAATGGATAAAGAAAGGTTTACTTCTATTTCTATCAAGAATTATGAGACTTAGTTATGATATGAAGTCATGCATCTATTGTCTGAATTACAGAAGATTTTCATGACCCACCATCCAGCTTTAGCTTTATTTTTGAAACTGTGAAATGAATGGAAATTTACTTCCAGTCCTAGGGGAAAGAAAATTACAATGCGTGCTGAGATTTGTAGGCCCTTGCTTATAACACCTTAGTAATTCACAGCAATATGAAAGATAAAAGCTCGTTCAATTGGTGTTGACTTTAACTTCCAAACTGGCATCCTATCCAAACGTCATTTAAAAACAATTCAAATTATTAGATCACCTCTCAAACCTTTTGTACCTTTTTGTACATTTAGGACCACTCTAAAATATTCAGCACTGAGTTGTAGTTAAATGTAGTTTAACAATGGAATATCACACTTAGAACTCTGTAGTATGGGAAAAGGTGGTGGTTTCTTTTTCAAAGCAAGGCTTTTACCCAGCCAAAGACTGCTTCTGCACCTTATCAGAAGATGATTACTCAATACTCTGAAGCTCATTATTTCAAACTATCAATGAACTCATCAATCACCAAATATAAGAAAGGCATTATTCATAATCAAAAGAATTTACTGTTGGAGGAATTCTTTGTTTCCTACAAACAGCCAAGCACTCAAACACTAATCAGTTAGGCAGAAATAAAATATCTGGCACATTGCAATGTTTGTATTGCACTGATTAAATTCAAACAGTTCTATAATAAATTGACTGAGTGGCAGAACCTCCATTTGCAGAAAGTACTGTAATTACTTAATAACTCTCGAGAGCCATGTCTTTATCTGTATTTATATTTAAAGACTCCACACAGATGAACTCTAGTCCAGGTTTCCAATTTCCCATCTCAGAACTTTTAAAATAATAATTACAAATGAAGCTCAAGTAAAGAAACACCAGAAACTTTTTGCCTCCTCCCTGACCTTGGTTGGTAGTTATCACAAAGTCCTGATCATGAAATCGGGAAAAAAAAATATTCACCCTAAGTTCAGCCAGTCTCCAAGGTAACATCTGTAAATTGATTAAGATTATCCTTATCATATCTAGCCCTATCTATCCTGAATACCAAAATGTTTGTGGGGGTTTATTTGACTCAAGTGTTCTAGCAGTCACATACTGATAGGCACACACGCTTTGGGTACTGAGCACCTCAAAATCCTAAATACAGAAGATGTATGGAACTCTAGAGATCAGAGAATTAACATTAGGGTAACAAACAAGTTCCTGTACTCATTACAGATAAAGTCTTGGGGAAAGAACTACAAAAAGCAAATAAAGCAGTGCAAGCAGACAGCAAAACCGGATTCAAATGCTATTCATACTTCTTCCACCATTTCTAGAGACAGTAAGGTAGAATACCTATCCCAATATATGTTCTCCAGTATAAATACACACTCCTCTGCCCCTTATACCTAAACAACCATCTAAACAGCATCAAACTATTTAGAAACAAAAAGTAGTGTACCTATCCTGCTGAAATCATTATAAACTTGAGATGGTGAAAGAAGTGATGGATCTGCTTTCTCTTATTTTTGAACAACACAGTAATTGAACATCTTCTAAAATTTCCTACTGCTTTTTTAAGTTCATTACAGCAGCAGGAAATATAGGGCAAAAATCAATACATATTTAACACAGTAGTAATTCTGGGTAGCTCTCAGCTCCGCTTTGGCATGGTCCTGATTGGCCCATTGATGCCATAACACAGTAAAGAAGTTTTCTGCCATTCCTGTCAAGGAATGAATGTTGGGCAGCTCTCTTGGTTTTAGATTAATATAGATGTAGCTTCAAGTAAATGTTGCAGTATAATCCTACTCAAGGCTATCTCTTGCTGAATAAGCAGTAGAAATATGACTAAACACCCTTCTGGATAAACAGCCTTCTATCACTTCCATCTCTCTTGGCTCCAAGTTCAACAAGGGAGGCAAGTCATCTAAGTCTGCTGTCCAACACATGCAATACTGGAAAACCAAGGCTTAAACTGGATCAAACTTAGTTTATTATAGTGCACCTTCTTTGAAGTATTTTTTGTAAAAGGCAAAGATTTAATAATTCAGATAAAGACATACCAGGATAATAGTGTTATCACGAATTATGAACTCTGTGGGAAGTGTACAGTGGCACATTAAATAAGTCTAGTTTGACTTTATCGATATGAGAACAAATTCCAGTCCAGATTAATATAAAATAACCTAAACTAATTTTAGGTACCAGGGTGCCCAAGTTAGGAGGCATGGCTGTCCTGCATGTTCCACAATAATTGTTAAAAGTCAAAGAGAAACCTCCTGAAGAAATTCAGGTCTGTTAAAATCTGAATTGTCTGCTGGGGCTTCCTATTTATCTTTGTAAATTATGTACAGAGTATAGACAGATGGTCCACAATGCTAAATTAGCCCTCTGAGTTATGTAAAATTAGTTGAGATCTAGCTGGACATATTGTCATGTAACATATCTCAGGAACAGTCTGGCTGATTATTTATTAGCATACATGGACAATTTTCTATGGGCAATTGCATATGTGAACAATCTTAATTCTTTACTTCTTACTTTATGCTGAAAACTCCCAAAGTAAATTTTATAATAGAAAATGTGAATGTTGACTGAATTCATTCAAAGTCCTAATTATTTTAGAAGAGGCATTCTAAAGGGACTGAGCTAGTGAAAATGTTTCAGATGAAAGTGGTACTATATATTCTCCTTCTTGCTCATTTACAACAGTTTGAAAAGGTTGCCTGCTCTGTCTGGCTAGTTTTCAAGCCTATTCAATGCTGGCAGCCTGAAGTTCCATTTTGCCCCACACTTCAAATGTTTTAGGACTCAGTATTCTCCTTTGAAGAAAGTACTAGAGAAGACAGTTGAGAAAGACTACGCGTTGTCTGCACTTCAGTCTGATTATTTATGCAGAACATACAAATCTGAAGAACATTCTTCTCAGTTCTTCCCTTTCTGCTAATTTGGTGCTAAATCACTTGGCTGTTCCTGGATTGCTCCCTGATACCACCAATTTAGACTGTGATTTCATTAAAATAATCATTACCAGAGAAATACTCTTAAATGAATGTGCAGCTGGTGAAACACAGCAACTAGAATGCAAGAAAGTCTGCTTTAGTTCCACCTCTTTGTACAGGCTTATATAAAGAATAATGAATATGTACAAAAACCTGCAATACAATAGAATCTGAACACTTTACTTACTGTTTTATAATCCTAATGGAACTACCAGCAAGATGAAAAGAAATCATTCTGCCTTTCAAGACTTTATTTCTCGCACATTCTTGGATCTAACATGGCATTATTCATTTTACCCTTCAAGCACAATAATCCTTCTCTCATTTCTTGCAGTTATGTATTGACTTGAAAATATTCTATCTTTTATTAAGGCACTTCTAAGCTGTTCAACACTTTGCCACATAGCATTCAAACAGCAGTTGGCATTGACATTCTACACTCCACATAAAATTGGACCTAGGCTTTTCACAGACCCTGCAAAGGACAGCAGTCCTTCTTTACCTCTCCCTTTTTAGCATTTTGCTTCTTTCTTCAAATGAGTTCAAATGTTTAAAAAACTGTAATTAGTTGGTACAGGAGGTTTGTAAAGGATGTTTTTTAAAATTTGTTTCCGATATCTTCAGGATATTAAATTTTTTATGTAAATGTAATTAGACAAATAGACAAAGTAAGACTTCAACATAGAGTAATTCTTGGTGTTATAACAACTAGTAAAAATATATAGCTTTAGGTATAGCAAAGCTACTTAAAAGCTGGTAACACTAAAGCACATTACCAAATACATGAATCTATGAATTCATGATAGAAAGTGGATTGTACACAGTGTCAATCAAAATTAATCTTATTTACAATGAGATCTGGTTTCATCAATAGCATAAAGAGTAATTTCTGACAGAACACCCCAGGGATAAGCTCCAATATTTAAGCCATACATCTCATATTTAATTTGTTAAAGCACCAAAATAGCATGACCACTATTTAATAAGATGTTGTATTTCCTGCTCTCTTCAATCTTTCCTTGTCAAACTGTGAGTACTCCTTTGAGATTTGAACTGGTCTGCTAGTTTTTCTTTCTGTATATAAACAATAAAATCCATCACCAAGCACAAATGTTCAAAGCTGATACAGTGGCCGATCTCAGCAGTAAAAGATGAACTACAAGATGCCCATTAATACATATAAGGAAAAGAAAAGAAAAATCTGGAAGTGCTATGCAATTCACCTCCTTTTTAATTAGAGAAAATCAGAATATAGGAAGCAGAGTACAACAAATATGGCACCAATAACACTTTTATAAGACCCATCAAATAACAGTGACAACCACGTTCTTTTTAAAATATGGAATGCTAAATTATCATTCAACAAGTCAATTAATATCACTAAACAAAGAAGTAATTTTTCCTCAGGCTCTGTGAATTAGTATAAGGAGTTCTTTCACATGTCCCTATTGCACAAAAATGTTCCCTTAAAATGAATTTATTCAGAATGGGTCAGTATTTGATTCACAAATCTTGCCTTGTCACTCATTTGAAAGAATATTTCCTGGGCATATGATGGTCAGATTTGATTATGTAAAGAATGGAAAAAAATTAAAATATGCACTTCAAGGTATTTCTCAGATATTCCATTAGAGCATGGTACCTAAACATCAGTTTATATCAGATGTTTCCTAACATAGGGCAAAATATAATCTGCTAGAATGGACACATCAGCTTCGGGTGTCTGTACAAAAAAGACAGACAAGTAAACACTGTGGCATAACAAATGCTACTGCAGTGGATTTCGCTATTCTATATGGGAATATATTAGTAGACAAGAATAGAATAAAGTCTAGAGCTTCTAAAGACGTAAGGATGATACCAATTTACTGCAATGACAATTATTTCTAATTCTTGCTTCCTTCAAGGGACCTTTTATTCAACTTTTTACTCCAACAACAAAGCAGTTAAACTGGGCAACCTCTGAAGGACCAAGTTTTTTTGCAGCATTACCTTCATCTTCTCTGAGAGCTATGATTATCTTTTTCAGTCTATGAAAGAAGGTAAATATTCACCATAATTACTTGCTAATCCCTCACTGGCAACTAAAACAGTAGCATCCATAATGTACTGAATTAGCTGTTCTAAAATAAAAGCTGTGAGAGAAAGTAGAAGGGTTTTTCTCCCATACCTGTTTTCCTCAGATGTCTGTCCACTTTGCAAAAGGTTATGAGTTGGAGAGAACAAAATAAAATGCAGAGGAAATAAAAAAATAGGAAGACCATATATGTATAGTAATTTTATGCTGATTTCAAAATAAATACAAATGCTGTAAAACCTTAAAGATTGTGCTTGTTGACTGCTGACAAAGTAGATTAATTTTGTGAGAAAATAAACAAACCGAAAGTTTGAGAGCAAACCTCCAAACCTTCATATTAACAAAATCATGTTAATATGAACTGAGTGACCATTATCAGGTCTGAGAAATTAAGTCCTCTGCTTACACATTGCTCAGTAACAACACAGGCATCTTTAGGCCATGTCTGATGGACACCAGATGGACCTGGAAGGATATCATGCTTCCAAGAACTTAGGATGTGGTTTTGGCCTTCCTTTCTAGCCACAAAAAACAGCATCTTCAGAAGAGGCACCTGTCTGCTGATATTCAAATAAAAAGGGACAGTTCATTTCACACAAGGTGTAACACACAATGAGACAGGGAGGGAGTATAACCCAATAACCTGGAAGTTAACATACATCCAGAGAAAGTCAGACACTCTTCGACGTATCACAAGATGAACAGCTGAACTGATCTCCCAAACCTTCACCAGTCGGGGAGGTAACATCTGTTTAAAATATGTACTGACTTCTGTGTCAGAAAAAGAAGAAATTGCACCAAAGGAGAAGATGTATGAAGGAATACTACCATTATCCAAACAGACCGGTCACACTAGAGCCTTATTTTATAGTATTTTCCATTTTCCACTCAGCTTCTGCTGCAATGCTGCAGAAATGCATGGGCTCTGTATGGTCAAATGCATTTACATCCTCTCACCACCTGTAACTGATGTAGTTACACCTCAAAAGCCACAAACAGGAAACAACCAACAGACTCAGAAACAAAAGAAGAAACATCAGTATTTTTAAAATTTTTTTTCCAAAAAGCTGTACAAACCCCGTATTTTCTGGGTAATGTTCATCAAGGAAGCAACATCAAAATCCAGCTTTAAATGTCTGAAGAGAAATTGCTGTTTTTTTTGCCTGCAGGTAAAATGTTACAAGACATCACCATCTCAAATACCTTTTGGCACACTCAGTAGGTCCATCAATTAAATAACAAGTGGGAAACCCCAGTGGAACCTTACAGAACAAGAATTACTTAGGAGAAATGCTAAAATCCAGTATCACTCTTCCTGAATGCAGAAACATGTACAATGCAACTCCTGCTCTGCAAATAAACAAATTAAGTAATGCACTGAACAGCCCTAATGAGATTAGTAATGTGGCAGGACTATTAAAGAACACAGTGGAAGCTTTGTAATTATGCAGAATGCAATGTTTTAGTTTTAAGATAGCTAATATTCATTGGCCTTTTTTGTGGAAACTGTGACTGAACAAGAATTAGATACACTTGAAAAAAAGAATCAGCCAAAAAAATGTTATGATAAACAATATCAGATATTTTTCTCCTTGGCAACATCTACTGGAAATAGTTTCATTAAAAATGTCAAATTTAATACAAGTTTCCAAATTAATATATAAATAGGAAGTATTCTTTAATAGTCCTTCCACATTACTAATCTCATTGCTTTGTAAAGCACAAATCAAAACAGAGGAAATTTTTGTTTATGCCTAAAACTAACCAACATTTTGCAGAAATAACTTCAGTAAAATCGAAAGACTCTAGAATGAAATTTAAAAAATGTGGGTCTACAAGAAAGAAGGCACACTACCACAAAATAGGAGGAAATGGCAATAAAAAATCAAGGCTATCATAAAGCAGGAAAATTATCAATTAAAAAAAGGAACCAATAAATTTCCCCTCCAAGAAAGCATGACACAATGAATTGTCAAATTGACTGTCAGAATATGCAAAGCAAAAGTAGGAAAATAAATTTTCCAATGCTTCCGCTCACAAATATGTGGAAATGCCAAAAGAAGAATGTTCATAGCAAGCAGATCTTTTCAGATGCATGGAAACATCTTCTGTGTTGTGACTAAAGGTGATCAGAATTGCCCTTAAAAACTCCAATTTTAAAATCCAATCTAGTTCAAATTACATTAAAATATAAAGTAGTGATTACTGCACTGTTTGGAGACTTTTAGGGAGGTGTTCCAGCCCACATAATTGGAAGTGATTTTAAAGCCAAAACAGTAATTTAGATCTAGCTATGATCCCTAGAGGTGACTTACATTTAAAGAACAAAAAAACCCTCTACATACTAGAAAGGAGCAGTACGATTTTTAGGAGTATTAACTTCAGTTGAATTTGTTTTGATGTTCACTACCAACATGTAAATATTTTGTGCCAATCACTGGGTGAGAAACACCTAGACCAGCTTTTATGTATGTGAGTGAAATATGAGTGGCAGAAAGGCTTGTTCGTTGCCACCTTTAATTTGGATGTGCAGCATCATGCCTCTTCCATCTGGTCATCACACAGCACAGATGAGTACACATGCTTTCCTAAAATGCTTTGAATAGATCCAAGCAGTTAACAATTAGTTGCAAAAATGCAAACTAATTTGAATAAATTAGTGTGAGAAAATAACTTATTCACGGTATTCAGATATGAAAAAGGCTAATACAGTTAAGCACATGGGTTTGAAAATGCAAGTTCTACTTGTTCTACTTTATTTCTAATCGCCTTGAACTTTAGATTAATTATCGGGGGTTCTTTTAAACCTTCTTGCAGATCCACCGGCAGGAGAAACACAGATACTCAATGATCTGCTCTTCTTGCCTTTAATTTAAATTAATTAATTAATTAATTAAATCTTAAATGTACTCTGCTGAACAGAGTAAATAGTTTGTAAATTGTTTTTGACACATCCTCTGGCACAGAACATACAAAATTATGTTTTAGCTCTGCATAGATTCAGTGGCATGCAAATAATTAGAAAGAATTTATGAAAATTTGGTGTCACTACATTAATATCAATGTCCTTTTATTTATACTATCACAGCTCAGGGGTGGCACTATTGTGCTAATCCCTTACAGGTATAAGCTTCAAACTACTGAATTTTTAAGGGAAAGGGAGGGGAACAAGAATTCTCTGAAATCCTTAATCTGCCTACCAAGGCTTGCCAAAGTAAAAACACATGAATTGCTTTTCACCCCAGGGGGGTCAAAACCATTACCACATGGTTAGGTGATTAAAAGAAATTACAGTTGAGCATTAACTTGCTACATATGTACTGTGCTATTCCAACATCACACGTATAAACATTAAGTGAGAAAACAGATCTCAACACTACAACTAGACTATAGAAAAAGTGCCCAGAAGAGTGGTGGAACCTTCTCTGTGAACAATTCTGTGATCTGGATAGATGAATCCATTGGTGCCATGCTCCAGTGTTAGACATATCTATGCTGTGAGTTGGATCACTGGACAATCTCCAGGAGTTCCTTCCAGCAAGCATTTGTGTGATACTACCTTATCAGAACCATTTTATCAATTTTTTTTTTTTTTGGTAGGTTTGGGTTGTCTTTTTGTCCTTGAAATTCAAGGTTGTTTCCTTCAATGTTTTACACCCATTTTGTTAATAGTGAGACTTTGATGCAAAGAGGTAATTTGCGACTTTCAAGTCAAAACTTTGAAACTGATGGGACAATCATATATTTTTCATGTTATATGTCTTAAAATATATTATCCAAGGAATTCAACTACTGCATCTGAGCCACAAGCTTGATGAACTATGTTCAGACTGTTTGAAAAAAAAAAAAAAAGCTTTAAAAGTGAAGACAAGCATTTAAATTTAATGCAACAGAAACACAGGTGCCAGTGTAATGATTCATGGACATGAGGTGAGAATGCCAAACAGACTGGCTGGACAGATCATTGTATTATCCTTATTTTCCATGGATATTGTAAGGGCAGAACGCCCCTGTCAAACCAGGAGAAGGTGATTTTGCAATAATCACAAGGCAATACAGTGATGGTGCAAATAAGTGATTTGTGTTTGAGGATGAAAGGAAGAGAGTTGTTTTGCAGAGCACATACAGAGATGACCTGTAAGTCTTGTCATGGTCTGGCGATGCGTTGCTATGGCAAAGACTGAGTCAAAGATGCCACTCAGGCCATTAGCCAACAGGCTGGTCTATACTGATAATGCTCACCACATATATCAGGACAGGAGATATTCCGACAACAACTGAATGGAAAAATAATTCAACTCACAGTTCAGTTAGAGACAACTCCACGAGAAGAAATTACAGCAAATAAGCCCTTGATAGGAGAAAGTAGGTCCAGAGCAGATCTGTCAGTCAGTGGCACAAAGATGATGACATAGTCTATGTTCAAGAAAACCAGATACACATTGCTGACAAATGGAAAAAAACAGCACAACTGTTCTTACAATAATTTCCCTTCTACAGAGGCTGTTTCTATGTTACCGTGCTGTGTTTTCTGTCTTTTGGTAACCATGATATTCAAGTACCCCTGAGAAACACAACACACAAGGCAAATGCATGAGAATATGCTAAGAGCTATGATTGAAACTAACTTGCCAGTGAGACTGCAATGTTATCCTGGATTAACAAGCCTGCATGTAATAGGTTTGGTTTTGATCATATTTACACCTATATAATCAAGAGTGACAGTACTTTAGAGAAAGCCTTCACATCTCTGCTACCACATGTCAATATTCTCAAGTGCAATACTCCAAGTGGGACCAGTCTACATTTTTCTAAACTTGCGGCTATAGGTATTACTTGTGTGGGCATGAAAATGATCTTGTGTATAAGAATTAGTATCATATACAAGAGGAGCCTTGTGGATGTGTGTAAATCATCTCATCATCAGAAGCTAGAGTAAAACTCATCTAAGTAAGTTCACACAGGAAAGCAAATATCAAGGTATTATATTTGAACACATGACATTGAAAAGGTGTATATAAAACAATCTCCTGTTTTTTAACGTAATTTTTCCCCTCTACAGAAGAGAATTTATCATGCTCAACACTGTCTAGAGATACTCAAGGAAACAATGACAAGTACAAAGTAAAACTATTTATTGCCAACCAAAAATTTAAATCACCACTGTCTTCAAATAATTGCATGAATAGCTAGGAACATATAACATTTCCTTTTGTTAGATGAATGGATACATTTCACTAAGAAGAAGATTAATGTGCATTTGAAATAGAATAATAGCTATAAACAGAAATTAAAGCGGCCTATTAAGATACAAGACTCTAAACACAATATTCTTAATCTAATTTCAGAGAATGAATAATTGCTGGACCTTTGCATTCCTCTTAATGAATCTACTTACACATAATTAAAACTATTTATCCTGCTTCAAGTCTGATATATCTTGGATGACATATTAGCAACTTAAAGTCTTCAGTTTGCAATTTGTTTTTAAGAAAACCATTGTGCAGGGAAAAGGTAATATTTCTTTCAGTTTTACTGAACACCAGATCTTTTTATTTCCAAATTATCTCATGCCAAATATAAAGTTCAGGTCATGGATATTATCTTTTAATTAGCAATAAATAAAAGACATATTGCTATTTTGGCTGCATACCTTATTGGTTACGAACAAAAAAAACCAATATCTGTGATTGGCACTTATTAAACAAGTGGCATACTATCTGCAGTTTCTATTTACTTTATCACTGCATTTCCCCTACTCAAAGACAGTACTGACAGGTTCACTTGAATTAATCTCACATTTTGTTCAGTTTCTTTGATGGTGGCACAAATAGCATGAGCTGATATTAATGAAGCCCCCTTTCCCTGCAGGCAGACCAGCTGAAAGTTTTTCTTGTATGCCTTTTTTTTTCTTTTTTTGAGATCAAGGAGATGCTGTGCATTAATCCTTTTTTCCAAGTGTCCACCAGTGCTCCCACATATTACCAACATCCTTGGGAGCACTGACCTGTAGCTGACTTAATAGAGCAATCTTTTAGGAGGGGATAAGAGGTATCAAAATGAAAAAATACTTCCACTTTGTGTGCCGTGTCTACAATGCTGGAGTTTGTGGATATGGCCTGAAGAGTAGTCAGTGGGATAGAGTCTGTGCTAAAGAACAGTACACACCTGGGTTTATTCTCTGGATGTGGAGCCAGCCAGCACAGAATAAGGAGGGGAATGCCTTGGGATGTCCCTGATTCACGCTTGGGACACCACTAACAACTAACCCCAGCACAGTTAATCCCATGCTCAGTAACCAAGGACACGGACCCAAGCGCTGACACGGGCTCCCAGCTCTTGATAGTTTACATTAGCATTTAATAATGTAAATGCAATCTGAAATTGCAATGTTGAGTGTCTGCTTCCTTCTACATATCAGTCATGGAATCATAGGATGGTTTGGGGTAGAAAGGACTGTCTTGCTCTAATCCCTCTGCTGTGGGCAGGAACACCTTGCACCTGACCAGATGCCCAGAGCCCCATTGAGCCTGGCCTTGAAATTATCTGGGGATGGGATGAGGCATCTGCAACTTCTCTGGGCAGCTTATTCCAGTGCCTCACCACCCTCACAGTATCCTTCCTCATAGAAGAATCTAAAGATTCAGGAATTTCTTCCTCATATCTAATCTAGATTTAACATTTTTCAGTTTAAAAGCCTTACCCCTGTTTACCCTCTGTAACAATGGAAGAAAAGCTGATTGCTAACAAATACTGGGTATGGGTAAGCGTGGCATCACAAGTCCACTGGGCATTAATAATAAGGAGAAGCTGAAAAGCATCCTTTAACACAATTTAATTGTACTAAATGCTATTCGTTAAAGGGGAGACTACTGTACACTAAAACTCATCAAGTTAAGCAATTATGCCATTACAGAGCTTATCTTCCTCCCCTTTTATGATAAGAAAATGATTTTTAAACATCTAACAAAACAACTTGGATATGAAATGCTTCTTATCTCTCAGAACACTACCTAAAGTTCAGAGTTCTTGGAATGCTATTACGAGATTAAAATTTCAGCATGAATATCAGCAACTGGGCTACTACAGAGCAGATGGAACCACTTTCAGAAAAGATCAATTTCATCTAAAAAAAAAAATCAAGAAAAAAACTGATCTTTTTTTTTTAGCAAAACTTGATTGAAGTATACAGTATCATTGTAATGCTAAATTAAGAATTCTAGTTCCAGTATACTCAATGCCAGGAAAAGCATTGTTAGGGTGTAAAATCCTAGGTCTGTAGTCTGAATTTGCTCTAAATAACTCTGAATTTTACAGATAAACAACCTCTATTAGGAATGAACAGCTTGGCTAACTGTTCCACAGCAATCAAGGATGGAATTCATTCACTGAACATTTTCTTTACCTGTTCTTAACATCAAAGAGAAAACGTGGATACTGTAAAGCATTTCACTCTTGAGATTATACAGATTTTGAATATTACAAATGATAACTTTATCAATGCCATTAAGGCACTCATGATTTCAAATCAGGAAAAAAAATTAGATTAATATGTAACTATTACTAAATATTTTTCATCATTAAGAGAAGAAAGTTCAGTATTTAAAATTTCAAGAAAGAACAGAAAAGAGAACTGAGAAATTGCTAACAAAATTTTGGAAGAGCTTCCTTAGAGAAAACTCCAGTCTTTACAGAACAATTGTATTTCTTCTGTTACTTATCTGCATGATTCTGCTGCTTGTCATGTAAAATTAAGTTCAATATAATAGAATTAAAAAGAAAAATTCTAAAAAGGAGTGCAGACACACAGCATAAATTGAGACAGAATGTAATTACAACTCTTTCTCCTAGAGACTGATGGACTCCAGACATCAAAATGCAGTTTGTAAACTAATTTCCTTGAAAAATTTAGCTAGAAAAACAAGAAGTGATTCAGATTCATGATCTGTTTACTTCTTTATTGCACATTTATTTATTTTGTTTATTAACTGGAAGGTATCTGAAATTGTAAAACTGCTATTCAAAATACCAAATTTGTGAAAACATAACATAATCTTGCAGCACAAAGCATTATATTCATTTTTTTAATGCAACAACTGATGATTTAAACACAGTTATAGCTAGGAAGAGAGTAGACCAAAAAGAATGATACCAGCCTCTAAGCACAAAGATTAATTATTCAAGGGACAATAAAACACTACAAAAGCAGAAATTAACAGTCGCCTCAAGAAGATACAATTTTGTGTGCTGGATATATCCTCCCAAAAGGCAGACCAATGTAATTACCAACCCTCCTAAGACCATTTATACATTGTAGAAGCAGTAAGAACAGCAAGTATTTCCTGTAAAATACATTACTACAAGTCAAAATTCATTTATGTGCGGCATCTATGAGGTTAAAGAATTAAGCCCAGTACACCTATCTGTTTACAATTACCTTTGTTCTTTCTCAATCTTAAAAAGAAAGGGATCTGTTTGGGTGGCAAAATCCTCCCAGCCCCCCGTTCTGTCCATGCCTCTGGAGAGCCAGAAGGACAGTGACACATTCAGGGCTTCTTTTCTCCTATCACCTGCTCCTCAAAGTACTTCTGCTGCTCTCTGAGGTCACTGGGCATCACACCTCGAACAGAACATCTGAATATCTACAAAAAAGAAGCCACAGTTGTGTTCCAATAATCCCCACAGAAGCCCTGAGGCAGCCACATGCCATCAATGGAGAAGGCAGAGTGGAAACAGGTGAGTCCCACCAAGGAAGCAGAGCCCACAGGAGAAGGCTGGGAAGCGTTCAGCAGGCTCACAGGGCTGCCAGGGTCAGAGCAGAGAGCTCCTCAGGCCCCCACGCAGCCCAGAGACTCCTTAAAAGTCACAATGAGGCTTCCTCCCTATGCTGTGAGTTACGCACACATGTGAAGCATGAAACCCAACAGGTACTTGGCTGAAATGTTTCCAGCACAGGATCTGTAAAGAGATGTGGGGTGCAAATAGCTCAGTGCCATTCACAGGACAAATCTGATAAATTCAGCTGCTTTCTCTGGTGCACGATTACAGCTGGACAAATGGGGATGAACCAGGACTAATCTGCTCCCTAATTCAGATGACTGAAAAGAGTTTTGTAGGATAGAAAAAAAGATTTTGCATTTAGACACAGAAAGAGCAACTCCACATAACTGACCAAAGAAATGAACAACAGCCAGGAGATTCCAACTAAAGTAAAAGCTGTTACTTACTGTCTATTTGCAGGCTTTTAATGGAGCTCTGAAATGAGATGTATTGCATTTCTAAAAAACTTATATTTTGTTAAAGCAAGGATTTAATAGTATGCAATTATATTATTAGCACAAGAAATTAGCAAAAGCTAGTAACATTTCAAAGCAGACGTTATTTTTGGTACTGAAAAAAAGTCTTAATTTACACAATGTAATACTAGCTATGCAAGATCTTAGGAAAGTGTATGCATCGGTTGCTTCCTCAAGCACAGGCTATCTGATGGCTTATTTTTTAAATCTGTTTTTAAAATGTCCTTGAATTGCACTAGTTGAAATGCACTTTACTTTTCCAATTCCAATTATTTTTAATTCTGAAAAACCATCTCAATGCTGAGCTTAAATTGTTGAATTCTTTGAACATGGATATTCTTATCTGACACGCACTGTTTTCTTTTAAGCACCTTTGCCTCAAATATGCATTCACGACGACAGAGAGAATGTCTTAAGGCAAAGCACATTTTGGAGGAGCAGAAGTGGAAGTGTGCATCTGAGGGTTAAGTTTAGCTGGAATGTCACAAAGCAGCTGCTGATCTGCTGCTTTCCAAGGTCCTGCTTTTTATCAGCACCGTGAACATAAGCAGCATGCTCAGGGCTTTGCGAGGAAGGAAGAAGCAAGGAGATACCAGGGGAAAAAAATGAATGTTGGGAGACCAGCCAAAGCACGTGTGCCAGTAGCATCACTGAGACACAGCTGAGTGAGAGTGAAGAAGTGTCTCCAGTCTCTGGGGCAGCACTTCTGGAGAGCCTCCTGGAAAACCAAGATGGTTTTAAACAGCTCAGGCCTCGACTTCCTATTTCTTTTACTGGATTTACAACAATGTAACTTCACTGATGCTGTGCTCACAGGTGTAACGCTATTTCTGCTACAGATTCTGCAACTCTTTGGGTCTTGACAAAGCTGCCACTCTCTCTGGCCAGCTGGAGATGCTGGGATGGGTGATCTGTGCTCAGCCAGGAGAGTCACCTCTGGCTGTGACATCCTGCAATCAAAAAAAAGACTCCAACCTTGACTTGAAATCACCTAGTTAAGAAGACACTAAGCTGGAGAAGAATCATTGCTCTTCCTTTTGCAAGAGAAAGGAAAGGGAAGACAGAAGAGAAGAATGTCAGGTAAAGACCATTATCATGAGAAATAATGGGGAGGACAAGTGTCCTACCAGAGGCCAGCAAGGGAGGGGGATATTAACCTCAAAGAAGCTGGTACCCAAAGAACGGATGAAAACTGCTGTAAAATTGAAAAGGTGATAATGTTCAGGTACAAGAAACCCACAGATAGTTTGCATGCCATCTGTTTCAGCTGTAATATTAAGTAAAGTGGAAGGTAAGAAAAACTGTACTTAACAGTGGATTTCTCCAGTCTTATTGATTTAAAAGTAATGACTTTTCACAGAACAGGGAACAGCAGAAATGAGCATAAATTCCTATTATAATATATAATTGCCATTAAAATAGGAATAAATTTTAAATTGCTGACCTTTGGAAAAGGACCCGGTTATCTGTTATATATCTATCCTACTCCAAATTACATTTTTAATACATCTCCCCAGATTTGATGCATTTTCTTCCAAAGAAATTTAATTAATAGTTTATCTATTTTCTGTCCTAATTCTGAATGTTCATCATAATAACACTTTGCAATAATATGTCCAATAAAAAAATAATCACGAATTTAGGATGATGTATTTTTTGTTGTATTGAGAAGTACTAATTTTATTGTTTGAAATCAAGCTATCTAAATATACCATTAGATCTGTTAACTGGTAGAGTTGCTAAACTAGATTTAATGTGATTTTCTAAGTGTGATTCCCTTTACTCCCAAACTCAAAGCATTTTAGGATCAAGCTTGTAACAGCAGTGGAGAATACGCTTTTAGTAAAAAAATCATAAACATTTTTTCATGTTCACTAACAACATTCATCCGAATCAGTATTCCAGTTTAAGAAAACAGACCATGAGACAGAAAATTTGAGAGAATGACTTAAACAATTCAGCAGAATAATTAATGTCTTTTCAGATGAATGAGAATAAAATTATTTTTAGAACAAGCTTTTCTGCTGCAAAAAAATCAAATGGCTCAGGACAGCTCATGGAAAAACCCTACAGAAATTAAAATATTTATTAAAGACTTTGAGTTTCCTCTCAACTCTCCATCTATATTTACACTGAAAGAAACCTACATGGAATGGAGTAAGCTCCACTAGTCCATTTATTACATTGATCTAAGAAAGTAGGTACCTGTGTTAAAAAAAAAACAAAAGCAAAATCCAAGAATTCTTCAATTCCTCCTTTCAAAACTTTTTGTTCCAATTTTTCCCCCAAAATTTGAATTTAAATATCAGTGCAATGTTGGTATCACTGTTGCAGATTTCTCTGGCTAACAGTTCCTTCATGAAAATCTAAGCCATTATAAACTCAGATAAACCTTTTCTTCTCACTCACTTCTCTTTTTAATTAACATTAAGTGGAAAAACATTGCATTACCTGGCTACTGGAAAAAGAGTACATGCACAGTGCATGTATCTTTTTAATAGTTCAGATTCTAAAAATACATAGATAAACTTCTCTAAACTGTTTTCAGTTTAAATCAAGTGGTCTGTTGGACATACTTAAATATGTAAGAAAATACGCAAATAAAAGGAACAACAAACACCAGAAAAAGTGCCATTTTTTACTACATATTTATGCATTTAAACCTTTATTTAAAATATTCCCTCAGCATAGTTTCTAATACTTAATCTGCTAAATTGCTGTGTTATCCCACATAATAAAGTTTAGGTCCTAGTAAGTTGTCCCTATTGTTCCTATTATTATCTGTCAGTGATATGGAACATAAAGCAAGACAAATACTCCTGGTCAAAAACTAAGCAGAGATTGTTTAAAACCTAAGCTGAATTATCTGTATTATTTCTAGTGCTAATACACAAGCTCATGTTAAAGTTTTAGTGAAAATAAGTAAACCCTTGAACTGTTAGAAACTGTAGCTATATAACAGATGATGCCAAAGTTAGAATAAATACATATAATACATAAAGAAATTTGAGAATTGTGTGCCAATATTGCCCTTGCAGATAGGAGCACCTGTCTTTATTTTGAAAAGCCCAAGGTTGCTGCTCTTGTTGACACTTCCCTTGTCTGCACCGAGGCAGTGAGCAAGGCTGTGCCTCTGCCCTGGTATTCCCCTGGCCGTGCCACAGACTGTGCAAGTGCTGGAGTCTCCTGCTTTCCATCTTGCATAAAAGACAGAGACCCATTTGAAATCAGAGCTACTGG
Source organism: Thryothorus ludovicianus (assembly GCA_013397245.1). Lineage (NCBI taxonomy): Eukaryota > Metazoa > Chordata > Aves > Passeriformes > Certhiidae > Thryothorus > Thryothorus ludovicianus. Next base: position 294,235 of record VZTB01000319.1, on the reverse strand, counting down.
CATCCTCACAGGCCTGTGCCCTGGCCACAGTCCTGCACTTTGTTTTACTCCTTCTGCAGCTGTGAAAGCAGGGATGTAGGCAACTCATCGAGAAAGCTCCCAAGTGTGGCTACTCATGGGAGAAACTCTGGTGACCACCAGGTGACCACTCCTGAAGCCATTGCTGATTCGGTCCCCTCATCTCTCCACACTCTTCCTCCCCTCCTTCCTGTCTTGGCTGGACACCACCATGATCCAGACACCTGGTAACATGTCCTCCCCTCCACACGAGATGGACAACACACCCACATTAAACAGCAAGCCAAAACAGCAAGGCATCGAAACCAGGGAGACACAGATGTCTCAGAGCACAGTATGAAAGGGTAGCAAGACAAGCAGGTATAAAAAAGTGACAAATGAACACTGCTGCATTTTCAGTGTCCTAGGTCTGACATATGACATAATTTGCTGTAAAATCACCTATATTACTAATCACATTAATCTAATCAATCTAATATAATTACATTGTATTAGAAATGAACCACAGACAGATAATATCCTAGGGTTCAAACATCAAGCTGAAGTGTAGGAGGGTATTGCAGGTTGATTAATTGTTTTTTAAGATCAAAATCTTGCTAGCAAATACATTATGAACGAAATATATATGTTGAAAATATATTCATTTTAACCAAAAATTCCTACCAACGCAGGCCATCTGCTTTTGACTGATAGGTTTGGTAAACTGTCAGAATACCATGTAAACTGTTACAAATCTCATTTAATGAATATCTCGAAAACATACATAGCTCACACTACTGGCAAGCTTTTAATGAAAAAATATATCAAAGAATCAAATATGTGTGAAATCTGAATTTCAGTTATTCACTAGGATAAAGAACAAAAACTGTAGAAAAACAGCAAGAGCTCCATCTATCCTTTCCAAAATGAATCAAAACCCTACAAATTATCTAAAAGTCATTCTAATAAATTTCTTAAGAAATATACTTTTCCATTGCTAATTAATTATTATATACAGTTTAAAATAATTTTGTAGAGATCGAAAGCAAACTAAGAAGAGAATATAAGTTCAACCTTCTGTGAATATTTGCAGAAATTTTGTCCAAAATATAGGTATTTTCCCCATCCCTTCACATCATGAGATTTTTCCTATGTCTCATTAACAGCCTTCCAAATAGTATGATGACCTTGTAAGGCCTAGTTGAGGAACCCACTGGTGTCTAGCCATACCCTTTGTGGACTGCTCCTCTACACAAAAACAAACCCACACATGGTCTCCCACAGTAATAACTTCTCCCTCTGTTTTTAAATTCTGTCTGTAAGTTAAAAGTTTTTTGAGGAGAAATAATAACTTTATTTCAAATACTTGAAACATTTACCAAGAGAATTTCTACCAATACCCCAATGACCTCAGAAACAATCCCTAATATTATTGAACATTTAAATTTCACTGTCACGAAAACGATTGAGTCTAGAGACTTTTCACCATGATGGCAATTCACATATGCCAAAAAGAAAAAACACGTTTTTCATCACAGCATGTCAGGATTAACACAGCCCCCAGCCCTTTCCTATGTAGCTTTCTTCCCTGACATGTGCCATTGCTCTTCTCCTTGCTCTTCACCCCATCATGGCCAACCACAGTGCTGCCCACACAGGCCACCCCTTCACAGAACTCCTACAAGCATCTTAAAACTGTAAGAATTCAATTTCTGTAGAAAAGTAGATAATACAGACTCAATGTCATGTGGTCTCACTGTTTTCTCCACAAATTTCAGTCTTATACACTGTAACATTAGGACTGAATGGTGTGATAGCCCAGAACATTAATAATTACATTCAGCAAATGGAGCATGTGCAGGCAGCTGCCAGATTCTACAGAATAACATTGGAAAATGCAAACTATTGCTTATCATATCTAGAAACTCCATGGCTTCTTTCACAGCTCCTTGCCTAGAAGCTCTCTGTGAGGGCAAACAATCTTCTCAAGACGAAGAAGACCACGGTGCTTTTCCCTCTGAAGGTTGCTGTTGCATTTTGTGCAGACTGGAGCCATCCATGGTCTCTCCTTACTCTCCTTTGTGTGTACAAATGCTTTACCAAGTTCAGCATTAGATTCTCATATAAATCTGCCTTACCCTGCCACTATACTGCTACCGTAACATGAAATTCAACTTCAGTTTTATTTCCCAGGGTAGGGATAGAGTTCAGAATCTCTCCTTATGTATTTTATTGATATCATTTTTACAACATTTTAAATTGCTTTGCTATCCCTAACTGTATTTCACATTACCCTGTTTTCAGTTTCTACAGTTCATATGCTTAGATTTTGAAACATGTTCCTCTTTTTATCAAATTATATTAAAAAAAGTTTCTTTTCAGTTAGGTGTATTTTTATTAAAGGAGTAAGAATGGCAGCAGAAACTCAGAATACTCTAGCTTTGCTAAATGACTATGTGACAGCCTGTAATTTCTCTGTCATTAAAAACAATATTCTAGCAGTAAGTTCATGTTGGAAGAATGCTACCCTAGGGAATGGCTTTTCCTCATAGCATGTAGTTAGAGTTTATTTAACATACTGTGCATTAAAACAAAAAGCGGTCAGTTCTGGTAAGAGAAATTCTGATACATGCGAGCATTTATAATGATGGGAATTACAGCTACTTCTCATAAAGGAATTCTAGAATACCATTCATTGCATATATTTTCTTGGAAAGGTCTGATTGTTAACAAATCAGTGTCTTTCCTCAAGTATTGTTACCTAGGATAATGTACACACGGGATTCTGGAAGGCCATGCTATAAGCATTGAGAACTAATTTACAGGGCTACTCTTGGTAACATATCTACAGCAAGGATCTGAAAGAATGTGTCAAGTTCAATACAAGTCTTTAAGATTATGTTTTCCAGTAATATCTTTATTCAGTAACTTGGATTTTGAAAGCTATTTCTTCTCTGCTCCTACAAACAGCTCAGCAGAGACTAGTTTTCCTTTTCTTCTGGACCTTACAAAAATCCTGGCAAGCAATTATCAGGTCCCAGCAATAACCACTACTGAAAGCTGATTTTAAACTTACATTTTAGGAAACAACAGAAATGCTTTCAAGAGTCCAAAGGACCTACAGGCTTTGAAAAAATATTGGAATTTGGAGAAGATATATGCATCAGCTGTTCCATCTCATATAATTTTAAAAATTAGAAGATGCCTAAGAATAGTAAACAGCAGAAATTATTTGTTCTTCAGCAGTTATTTTAGCATATGCTGTTCGGTCTTAGTTTTCTATCCTGTGTAAGACAATCAGCATTAACCAGCATCTGAGTGCACCCTAGAAGTGCACACTACAGAATATTTTTGCCTTTCACATGCTCATTTTAGCATCCCCTCTGGCAGCAGTACCTTGTCAACTTTAATAGTTTTATTACTAACAGCTAATATGTATATATATATATATTTACATTGCTGCATATTTAGGAAACTGTGGGAAAGATCAAAGAAATAGAGCTGCAACAACGCTGGATTCTGCAAGTTATTTCAGCCCTGCAAGAGCCCCTGGACATCACCATGGGAAAGGCACTGCTCCCACAGACATCATTTCACCAACACAGGAGCACTGCCACGCAACGCGGGAGCTGCTCACCCCTCTGGGAAGGCATGATATGTGTGTGACAAACATGGTTTGGTCTGGTTTTCTAAATGCAAAATTTTTGGTAGAGCAGAAGTGTCATGATGCCCCAACTCCTCACGGCACCATGCAGGCACCAAACTCGCAGACCATTACAGCTGACATTCCTATTAAAAACTACTGCGAATAAGACATGTTCTTAACCTATATTAAATCCAACAGTGTAGAACAAATAGGAAAGGGATGGTAAATGAGCGTGAAGCTGATACTTTGATACCACATTTTCTCTAACACTGTAACTTCACAATTTACTGTGGCAGGTAATAGCTTGGAAATGTTGTAGTTATTAGTTTAGAAATAATTTTTGAACTTCAATGAAACTCTCAATGGGCACAGCTGCACTAGTCATTTCCTAGTAGGTATCCACCAAGAAAATTATTTTTCTCCACAAGCGCTGTTTTTATCACATATCCAGAATATATCAGATCATTAAAGTGTAAATACAAAGAAAACACTAACTGCAAACAACTTTCATTTTACTTTCAAAATAGGTAATGAAGTTAGTATTTTTCACCCTCTTTATATTTTTTACTACAGATACATATACTCAAGTGATTTGTTGATATTTGGGATAGTTTTTTGTTTTAGAGTGTGGTGATTGAGTGGTAAGAGGTGCAATACTTTACAAACCCTAAAAAGGCTGGACTAATATGTTTATGCTGCTTCTCTTTTTGAGCTAACATGGCCAGAGTTACCATGGGTATCTCTGTACAGCAAAGCACATCCCTACATACAAACATACATACACATGTACACACATACATTTATCAGATCAGCAGCTGCAGATTTATTATTAATATTCTGTAGTCAAGAGATTTTGCTAATTAACTGAACCACCCAAGAGTTCATCATTATAATTTCCTGAAGCATTTGTAGATGATTTGGTTTTCCAGAGCATTCAAGAGAGTAAAACCTAATTAATTTGTGGGGACTCAATAGCAGGACAAAGTAGCTGCAAGCTATGCAATACTGCTCTTTCTCACAGATAATCTAATTGTGCTACCAAAGTTTTAGTCAGGGACAAAGACAACATATGGAGAATTGCACAATACTCTAGTAGAAGTTCAATCATTAAAATATGAGGATTAGGAAAAAGTGTTAATGGCATTACTTACACAGATACTATGGAAGTGCAAATCATTTGCCAGAGGGAATTTAATTTGCTGTGGAGCAGCACAGTACTTTAGCTGCATAGCCTCTTTTCCAACCTCGCACTAGAATTTCTTCAGAGAGCAAATCCTAGAACAGTAACAAGAAGAAGTAACCCAGGTTTCCTACAAAATATCTGTAGCACAAAGAGTCCAGAAAAATGAATTGATGGCCTCATAGATTGGCAGCTGATTCATATGATGGTAGAGTTACCATGGTAATTTTCAGTTCAATTTTATCAATTCAGCAGATAAAATACATGTGTTTTCTGCTGTGACTGCAGGACTAGAATGTACCAGAAGTACAGAAACATAGAGCTGGTAAAACCTGGTGGCACCAAAGCCTCTTGAGTCACTTCACAGCTCTGCCCAGCCAGCCCTATTCCCTGACCCAGTGGCCTGGACCAAGTCACCTCAGCACTTTTGAACCTTTTTTTCTGTTTTATAGACCAGCCCTTTCAGCTGTGATCTGTTTCTCATGCATGCATAGTCAGTGGCAATGGTCTTTGCAATCTACTCTAAACTTCTTTTAATTTCCCATCTAATTTTTACCATTTTACATTTTCAGTTGGCAAAATATACACTGTCTGTAGAGTTTTCCACCCAACCTATATATAGCAAGTTGAATGTCATGATTAAGTCTATCAAATACCCCAATTTTCCCAAACATGTTTTTGATACCTAGTTTTCAGAACACAAAACTCCTATTTTCTATTTTCCCAAAGGCCATCTTCATGGGTCAACCCTCTGGTACAAGACATTATGCCTTTAAGAGATTAGTGTAAGAACTAAAACTCTGAACAGGGAGGCAGGAATTACAACACTTGGAACAAGGCTTAGAAAAAAAGGCACGTTTCCTGCCAGAATGTAAATGCTGAGAGAGCCCTACCACAAAAGTTGTTAAATTCAACACTAAAAGTAATTTTAGATGCCTGGAAGAATAAAGAAATGTGTGCTTCACTTTGTGCCCACTGACTCATGTCCTTTCAAGAATAAAGAGTGTTCCATTGGCAGGGTTTGGAAGAGAAGGAGCCAAGAAGCCTTTAAAAGACAGGACTCCAAAAGATCTGAAGTAATAACTCTTCTGACAGCTTTGAACAGCATGCGACTTAGGATGCTGTGTGGAATACTCTAAACATATTTTAATTATAAAAAGGATTAAACCTGTCAGATAGGAAGAAAAGGAAATTCAGAGCTCTTCCTGCTTTGAAGCATGGGAGGTTTAGAAACCGATGCACCAAACACTTTCAACCACAGTTGCACTGTGAATTCTTTTTATGTGTTGTTAATAAACAGGAATGAGCAAGGAAGGTGCTACCACCTCCCTTATCACTGCAGCATTAGATAAAGCCAGTTACCATCGCCATTTAAACTACTCAGACTTTCTACAGCACTTGCACTTCTTTGAAACAATGTTGGAGGACGACTACAAATTGAGAAAGGGCGTTGCCAACTTTAAAGACTAAATTCAATATATTAAAATTATTTGGATGATTAAATGGAGATATATCTTTAAATTATTGGGTCAAATGTCTAAGCCTTCTGACAACAAAAACAATGACATAGTAATAAAGGACCTGGAGATGCAACTATCAAATGTTCCTTTCATAATTACAACAAATCAAAAGATACACATAAAAAAAATAATACAAAAAATCCAACTTCACATAAAATTAATAACAGCTTTACAGTTGATCTGATGTGTTACAGGTACTACAACCCCCCCTACTCTTTCCCCTCTCCCAACACTATGGAGACCTATTAGAATCTTCTTTTTGTGAAGCTGACAAGAGGAGAATTATTTTTAACTTTTGTGTCAGACAGAAAGAAATTACCTACTGCTTATATGTGTGTACACTCCAAGAAGAAATCTTTATTTACATATATTCATAGAAACGAGACTGGCCAATTTTCTCATTTTAAAGCAAAAGAGGCATTTTTTTATCAACATTTGAGTAAATTTCAATTGATACATTAAAGAAATTAAGGAAACATCACAGCCAATTATTTGTAGTGGTAATGACAAAAGGTGGCAAGCTGCAATGCTAGACATGAGGACACACACACACATGCTCCAGATCCTAGCAGTAATATAGCAACAGCCTTGTACTTCAACAGTTAGCAACTTGATGTGACAATGAAAAGCAACAAGTAATCTTCTCATTACTATTACACAAAATAAGATAGCACATGTTTTTCTAAAGAGATTGTATTGTATTACTAATTATGCTCCTGCCAAAGAATACAGAATCAAGGAAATACTTTCACGGCTCCACTTTTGGCACGCTGAATCACGGCTGCCACAAATAAAGTGCAACAGACTCTTGTTCTCAATTGTTTTTCAGGAACTGATGGATAACTGAAAAAAAAAATCAGATCAGTATTCCTTCTAAGCATCTAAAATGCTCTTGCCACTCTATTATATTAAAACCAAATCAAAAAGAGATCAGACTCAGAATCTTATCTCTTTTACAATTACAAAAACCTAGAGTCAGCATCTTCATATGATAACTTTGTATGATATCTTTGCTCTGCTGTATGTACAGCACAAACTGGGAAAGGTTATTGATTCCCAAACGGGACTATTAGCACACACTGAGAATTACCATATTCATAGAATTATTACGAAAGTACCAGAAATTTTTCATCTAAATAAGGCTTCTTAATGCTGTTTAGAATTTCTGATTTTTGCAAAATGCAATTTTCTGAAAGGGAAATTGTAATAACTCACAAAATTATGAGGAAACAGAAATATGGGTAATAAACACATGATTCCAGGGAATCATCTCCCATATTTATATACATAGTAAACCGTTCATATTGTAATTTGCAAATATATTCATGTATACCATTACATGACTTTCTGTAAGAGGATGCTGTTTACCAACCAATTAATTTTACTGAGATTTTATTTCTATGAAAATGATGCTGTACTAGTGTTTGGATGCAAAGATTCCAAGCAATAAAGTCCAAACAATATGGAAAAACTCTCTACAACCCCCCACTGATTTCTAGAAGTGTTTTCTGACTGTGAATATGGAAAAGTTTCTATTAATAAACAGAAAAAGACATTCCATTGCTGAAATTTTAATTCTAAACCATTTTTAAAAGCTACATTATCAAAACTGAAAAAATACGACAAAGAGCTTTTATGCATTTCCAATTATGAATTTTCAATATTCAGTGTTGTGAAATCATCTTTTTCTGGTTTGTACAGCCCATACACATTAGCTGTTGCTTCTTTTAAATATTTAGATTTAAAAAGTTATTCTTCAGTATACATAAAAAAAAATCTCATGTAACATCCAATAAAAAGCATGAATAAATTGTAAGAGAAGGAAAACTTGATGTGGCTGTCCTGTGCTGTTTCCAACTGCCTAAGATGCCTGCATAAATAAGTATGAATCACTGATTATTTTAGCATCTCTAGGACAACTAATTGGAATTAATTTACTTCACTCATACTCCAGTATAAAAGCTCCTCAACAATTCATTAAAGGAAGTTGCCATCATCACCTTATGTGGAATTTTATTTTATAAAAATCACGACAGATTTTCCACTTCAAGGAGGCTTCATCAGGTCTTTAACAAAAATGTTGCCTCTCATTGGCCTTGCATCAATCCAAGTCCACGACCCATCTCCTGCTACAAGCACACACATATATCAGAAAATAGGACAGTCACATTGGTTTGTCTCATACCTAAGTGAAAGAGTTGGGTGCCTGAAAAGAGTATTTTATCCTGTCTTAAAATGAATATCAAAGATGATAGTTATGACATTCTTGCCTCTCAAGGTGCCTATTGTCCGCTCCATAGGTTTCCACACAACCTTTACACGCTGAGTCTTGCTGACAATTAAGGTAGGTGTCTTAAATCCAGATGCCCTGCTTGTGACTGGTGAAGTGAGTCCACCTTATTGATCACATAAAATAGGTAAAATAATAATCTCATTTCTAAGGCTGCGTTAATAGTGATAGTCTTAAATTAATTTATTTTGTTCATGCTCTACACTAGCACACTGACGATGACTTAACACATGTCCTTTATCACCCACTTTTGTCACTAATATCAGTGTAAATCCACACTGAACTTTACTTAATGCATACAAAATTTTTAAGGACTTACTGAAATATAAATCAGCATCAGGCTACAAAATTTACCACTAACATCGACTGGATTGAATCCCTGAGTTCAACTTTCTTGCATGAATATTTAACTAATCAGAAGCATACACTTTTACACCATAATAAATTGACATTTCTACTATTCAACTCTCAAACCCTTAAGGACTAACCTAGAAGAAACATTCACTGAAAGAAATACCATTTCCAGCACTTTTAGAGAGGTAAGTGCTGACAAAAAGCACCATCAAGCTGAAGAACTGAATGCTGGAAGAGAATTGAATGCGAGCATACAAAAAGCTTTGAAGAACAATTAGAGCATTTGTCAATGCAGCTCCCTGCTGAGCACTGCCACAATTCACTGGAGCATAGCAGGACATCACCTTTCTGTCCCTGTGCACTCTGGCAGTCTCAGGTAATGCATCTTTGGTCTGACCAATATGGCCTTGTGTATGTCCTAAGAGATAGAGAAATTAATAGCCCGAGTAGAATCCCCCACTGAGACAGAGAAGTAAACTGCAAGAGGCATAGGTGAGAGGTTTATCTGGCCTACAATAGAGAAATCCAGTCAATTGTTTCCAAAAAAACCCCAAGAACCTGCTCTATGAGTAGGGTAAGAGTAAATGGATGTTTTGGCACAACAAAAAGCAAGCTGAAGAGAGTATAAGCCATATGTATGGATACATGAAGGCAGTGAGGGAGGAGAGACAAGAGACACAGGTGGGACAAAAGTAAATGCATATAAACCAGCAACGAAGAAATTCAAGCTTCAAGTTATACGTCTATTTCTAACCACAGAACATTCTTATGCAAGGTTCAGCAAGTTCAACCAGAAGATGCCTTCACTCAGGCATTCATCATGCATGGTCATCACTAATTGCAGTTATAGATAATCTTGATTGCAACTTCAGGACCTTGAAATTTCTGTAGTAAAAGAGTGTAAAACATAGAAATAAAAGTTTCACAGTTCACGTTTCATGCATATAGGTTTTTTGTTTACTGTTTCAGGAGTCTTCCTTTCCAAAAAGCCATTAAGCAAAGCTGAAGGAAACTGTATGGTTAAAACAAAAGATAGTTCTCATTGAAGTAAAAAAAAATAAGTGAGAAGAATATAAAATTAAAATAACAAATAACTATGGATTTTTTAAAATATGCAGTGAATAAGAAAGCCTATAATTATCCAGTATTTCAGTCCATTATAAACATGCTGACAATAGTAAGAAAAAGAAATCACTCCATGAAATCCACAGATATTTCATATAACTTTACATTTGAGGAAATTAGCTGTGGATCATAATTTGCAAAGAGAAGATCAAAATAAAAATCTCAGAAAAAAAGTTTAACCTTTTTTGACATGTGAAACTTGAAAAGACACTTTTATATTGAAAGCATTCTCTAATGAATGAGTTGGTTTTAATTAAGTTACAAACTAAGTAAACTTTTCAGTGTGCACAAGTATAAAGATTTTCAACAGTAATGACTAAAGCTTTGTCTGTACTACTGTACTGGTAGAGGATTCTGGGTGATTGCTACAATTTCACAGCAGTCCATGGAAAGCCTAGAAAGCTGACTTTCCACAGTTATCACTCATTTTCTAAATTTTATTTCATCATCTCAAATAATATCCTTACTTGGATGAATAAGGTGTAAAGTCCTGTGCGAATTACAAATTCTTACATCTGGTTAGTGTGTTTTTTAAGTATATTCACTTAGCTGTAAATCCTGGAACTTCCCTGGAAAGCCTGCTGTGCAAAATCATGTAGCAGTTAGAAATGAGAAACAGTCAGCTTCAGGCTTTGCCCGGTCTCTTCTGGCGTTAACTTCCACAGCGGGGGCTCTGATTCTGAGATGGTTTTCACAGAAAACAGGCCAAGAGTGTCTTCTACTATTCTGTGTGGTACATGGCATAGAATGGTGTGTTCTGCTTTTCTTAAAGGTAGACATTTCCAATCTATCAGATGGTTATGTAGGTGGAGAATTTTAGCTCCGTTCTGATGAGCACAATTTGCAGGAGAAGCTCACAGAGGGAAACTGTGTACTCTGTTGCCCATGAGAAGCCCTGCTGGTGACTTCAGAGTAACCACAGAAACCCACTGGAGCACTGGGTAACAGTATGAAGTATATCCTTAAGTTAATTCTTAGTATATTTTAGTTATTTAAAGCTTATTTTTCTTATTGAAATACAACAAATCAATTCCATTAAATCACACAGTCACTAAATATAGAACCTACCTGGGCTCAAGTGCCCTACATCCTGTGTCACGTGGCACCACTGAAGCGGTGAACACACTGAAGGCTAGACCCTTACTTCACAACCTGAGTAAGTACTCAAAACAAAGCAGAATGCTACAGGGTCTATAAAAACCAGTAACAGCATATTTGAAAACACTTATTCCTGCTCCTTTTTTAACTTGGGGACTCAGGCATGGCATTTCACTCATGTATCATGGGAAGAGCCACCTTCGGGTCATGTGTCTATGGTGTATGGTGTGACTCTTTATTAGCTCCAGGGTGGAAAGGGTTTATAACAATAAAAGCTCATGGAAACTGCAAGCAGCAGTTTGCTGGCTGTCTTGTTGCCAACCTGCAGAAATCTTTTTCCTTACAGAATCGTGACAGGTGTTGACAGCCGTTGCAGAGAGCAGCAAAGAGATCTCCAATGTAAATGTAAGCTCCAGCATAAACACAGCCTGAGACATCTTAGTGCTTTTGGTCTATGGTTAATCAAAAAAACTATATGTGCTTTCTTTGGTATAACTAACAGTGTGTTGGATTGGAGAAGAACTGGTTTGTTAGTATCTTTGGAACAAATCTGATGAACAAGCTACTGGATCACAGCAGAGAACTGACTTACAAGGAACAGTCGTGACTGCTCAGCCCACTAAGTCACTTACAGAGGTCCACACCCCACTTTTCCTGTATTTCTTAGAGTTAAATCACATGAAATATAGTTTGTAAAAATTGCATCTGCATGTAGTTAGATATGGTATAACTATCAGTAACTGAGAAATTATTCAATGCAGTAACTAACTGTAAGGAACCAAAACTTAAAACTTTTGATATTAAATTATTTGTTTTCATAGTTTTGCTCATATACAGAAACATCAGTAGACATCAAATTCTGATGATATTGTTCAGTATTGTCACTGAACAATTTTGAAAGCTTCCTTCTGCCATAACTCTCAAAAGCATCATCAGCGTTTTCAGAAGACAGGAACTAAGATTGGTTCTGCATTTGAACAAAATATCAAAATAAATAGTTTCTTCCATTACACAGTATTAGAAAAAGAGAGGTTTTTCTCCTTCATTTACACAAACTGTGCATGAGTTTTCCTGAGAAATTCTGGATTCCAACAGTAACTCCCCCAGCAGCACCCAAACCTCTCAACCTCAAGCTCAAAATACTAAACTTCTTGCAAACACAGTAGCCATCAGTCGTCTGTAAAATTCCAGCTTCCTGCCTTTCACTTCCACAGCCCTATATATTATCAAGGCAGAGGTTAAAGTTCCAGCACCATTCAGTGCATCAGGAGGACTGAGAGGGCCAAGAGGCAGCACATGATTTGCGTGTGCACCCATTACTGGTGCAAAAGGCAATAGTCCTGTCTGAATTCCACAGCTCTAATAATCTTCCTTTTTCTCCCCTGATAATTCACATTTATCCAACATCCTTCTCTGCAATTTAGGTCTTTATTTAGCTCGCAAAGTAGGCATTATCCTAAGTAGTTAGAGTATTCATCTTTTGGTGTCAGTGCCAGTTACCCCGGCAACAAACCTTTGAAGGGAAGCCTTGTTTTCATCTGGTAACTCTAAATAGGACTAAAGGGTCAACTGGAAAGCAAATGCAAAAAGGCAGCTCTTAAGCCTGAAAAGTGTTCAACAAATGGCCTGCTTGCATTTGCGGAGTTCAAATGTCTAAGAGAGATAATAATTTTTTTAATTCACTATGTCACATGACTGGGGGAAAAACTCCTAAAAAGTGGCCTGCTAGTTGCTCACTTAAAAAATAGATGCAACAGCCTCGCATTTCAAGAAGCACTTGGGAGAAACCTCAAGAATGTAGATGATACAAGCCTGACCAAATTTAAATAAGAAGAAACCATACAGTCTAATTACTATCACTAGAGACAATGACATAAGTTTTAAGTCTACTGTGTCTGACACACATCTGTGTACTTACACACACGAGTGGTGTATCTCACCCTTGCCCTGCTTTTGAGACCTATGTGTGCAGTCTTTGCTGAGTTTAGCCAAAGTAGTCCTATGACCAAGCAATATAAACACTGATTTAAAAATGGGTCTTATGGCAAAGGAAAAAGTTATCTGAGACTCAGCCTGCTGACTTGCAGATCAGTGGTGCTTTCTGCAGAAACAACATGTGAGTCTCCATAAATACACGAATGTGGAACAAATTTTTACTCTCTTCTGCCAAGGCTGGGAATGAAACCTTTGCTTGATTTGGATCACCTGAAACAAAATCCCCGAGAAAGAGGAAAAAAACTTCAAAACCACCCTTTTGATGACAACAGCAAGGCAGTGCAGTGGTAGAATGAACTCCACACGACAGCAGCACAGAGCATCGGATTCATCTGACAAAAGACAGATACAGTCTCCAATGCCACCTGTCCTGTAAAACTCATGTATGTAGAAAAGCTGGTACTTTTAGACAGATCATGTCAATAGAAACTAAAGCTCTAAGGCCAGGTGAACTGCACCAAATACCTGTTTCTCCCCACTGGCTATTTAAGGGAGCACAGGGTGACAGCGATATCCATAGCACAGCCCAGTCTCTAATGCCAGGGGACATAATGCCCCCTCCAAAGCTAGAGTCAGCATCAGCTCACATCAGGAAACAGAGAGCCTGGTATCTCTTCTGAAGTCCTCTTAAAATATAAACCCAAAGCCCAAATGAATATTTTTTAACCTTTTACAAGGATGATATAAATACATTCCTGACTGTATATATACGGGGCATAGGAATTTCAAAACAAGCCACAACTCCAGAGATGCCATTTACATTCATTCTCATTCTGGATCCTTCAGATAATCATGGCAAAGAATTGAATATAACTGCCAGACTGATAATTTTGTCTTGGCTTTGTTTTTTTATTAAGAAAAGTTGGTTTAAAAGACATGAACTTCTTATTAATAGTTATCAAAAGTACCTGGAAAAATATAATTTAAAAACTGTTTTGTCTCGAGGAAATAGCTTTAGTCAGTGAGCAGCTGCAATTACTGACCAAGCATGCATAGGTCAACATTTCTCAGCAGAAATATTAACAGCTATTTTTTATTTTAATTTACATTTATAAAAATAGAATTGGGACATGCATTTATTTGCTTCACAGGTCTTGGAATAATGCATACACCATATTTACCATTTTGGCATAACCCTCTTCTACTGAAATTAATCAAGTGACACTGATTTCAATGGAAAAAAAGGACTAGTTCGTGTTTGCAATACCATCTACTGTGTATTACTGCTTCCACAAGCAAATAATGGAGAACATGTGATGCTTTTATTTTAACTGCTTGGATTTCTTCTCTCTGAAGTGCATTAGGATAAAATTAGTGAGGTTTATTTCTACCCACTTGTGATTAGCAATAAATACTCACTCTTGTAGCCTGGCGCACTTTTCCCCTGTGAAATCTAATCAACACCCACTTTTAAAAATTCAGATATGGAGAGATATATTTCTTGTGTAGAAAAAAAAACAAGGAAAGATAATACAATACTGTATGATAACAGCAATGGATCTTTTGGGTGGGAAAAAAAAATACTAATGAAGGGATGTCTAAACAATTATGAAGTGAAAAGAAAACATTTGATATTTCTCCTGGTTCAGAAATTCGGGATGTAGAGGGAAACTATGCAGTGAAAAATGCTTTGGTTCTACTGAGCACAGCAGAAAGGATTCAGCTTCCAGTTTAGAAAGCCCTGAACCATTCCTTATCATTGTTCAAGGTGGTTACTAGGGGAGAAATCCTGGAGGATGTTGGTTCTTTCATTCTTCCTCTAAGAATCCATTACTGGCTTGTCCTGGAAGATTATGAACTAGAGCAGGCAAGACCCTGGCTGATTCCATAAGGCTATTTCATGAAAAGAATGACCAGTGGCTTTTTTTACTTAATATTGTAAATTTCTATTTTCTACTGAGTCTGCTGCTAAAATAGTGTCCTTCTAAGGTATTTTTCCTAATCAGAAGAAAATTTGTGCTTCTGATTTACCTTCCAACTGATTTTTGGTGAATATCCATTTATCTTGTTCTTGATTGGAACTATTGATTTGTCTGTGTGACAGACAAATATACGTAATAGATAAACAAATTTCTGTAAATTTGATTGCAAGCCCCCAGCGAGACCCCAAACGAACACTTACAGTGTTACATACTATAAAAAACTTAAGAAAATCTCAGGGTAGGTAGGACAGAACGTCTGCTACAGGTGAAGACTGTAAAAGCAGTGGTGCAAGGAGCAATTTTTTTCTACATCTCTGGTAGTAATCCTGCACTCTGGTGCAGTATTATTAAAACCTGGGGGAATGGAAACTGATTCAGAATGTTTGTGTCTCGGAAGAGAAAGAAACTGCTTATAGAATACCTTAGAAACACACCAGAGATGCAAAGAAGCCATGTTTATGCATACAGGTTCTAGATCCTTATTAATATGAACCTTAAGGCAAACTTTTTGCCAGTGTGACCTGATGGATTGAAGGCATACCCAGTTTCCATTGAGGAGCTGTTTCTGTTTTATACAAATATTTCTAGCTTTGACTTGCTTCTTTGAAAATTTTGTTTTAGACTACTGAACAGCTTACTTCTGGTTCTTCCTTTAAACTCAAGTCTCTGTCAGTGTTATCCTTGCTAAGCAAGCAGTTTATTGGAAAATAGCCTAGACTGGGTTCAGTGCAGTCTCCCCTTTATCTTGATACTAACTCATACCCATGGGCACAAATCAACCTGTGTAAAAGAGAGGAAATGTTTTGGTTTCTCTCTCTCCCCAGAGGTCTGAGTCAAATTGCACAGGAAGTGAAGAAAACTTTTGTCATCTTGTTGCAACTCCTTTAATCAAAACAGCCTCACGCTCAGTCAATGAAAAAAAGCAAGAAACATCTGAGCTTATCCAAAAGCAAAATGGATTTTGTTTGTGATGCTTTTGAAACAATTACTTTTCAGGAAAGCCCGTTATGGAAGAGTTCCAATATCCCATTAAATGCTTTTATTTTTAATCTAAATGTTCTCGTTACATGTTACAAATTAAGTTTAAAGGTTATAAAACACTTGTGGATCAATTTAATAACTGAATTTAATAATTGAAAGTATTATTTTGAATGACTAAGAAATTTTTGTTTCTATTTATTAAAACACTTTCTTCAAAATTTGCTCTTTTATTTTGTTTCTTAATGAAAGATCTATTGTCTTAATTGTTACCTAATAAATCCTGTTGGTTTCCAATTAGCCACAACTTTTTGGCACTACCTGTTGCTAACCAGAGGCTACACAGATTATAAATATTAACACACACAGACACAGATACTATACATAAAAGAAAATATATCTGAAGAGCTTTATATAAAAAAATGTATTAATTTGCTGACATTTTGCATTTTAATGTATAAAATACTGAAGTTAAAGTGTGTCAAACTGCATTCAGATGAAAACTAGAATCACTAAATGTAGAAAATAATGTTCTAAAAATAGTCATGTACATTTGTCAGACTTCTGGATTTATACACACACTGTCTCCTCCCTTCCCACAATTATCCCCAGTTTAGGAAAATTATTTATAAATTAAAAAGAAGTCATATTTTCAGCTAAATGAGCTAAAATTCCTGATGCTCACATATTTAAGGAATTTAAGATTGAGAGACTTGTTTCTATATGTAAAACTGGACAGAATTCAACTGCATTTCAATTCCACGTGAATCTCTGTAGTTCTTGAACTGAGCAAGACATAAATACTATTTCTTTTCCTTCAGAACACACTAGAGACTACTACAGAGAGGTTAAGCCAGAAGTTCACATTTGGTAGTATGTCAAACATTCTGGCTCTACAATCCATAGCACTTGGAAATTTTTGAAATAAAATATAAATAGTGTATAATAGTAAATATTGAGAGATACGTCATAATTTTTAACAGGAAGTACAGCTTTGAAGTAGAGAAAGCTTTCAGACTGAAATTGTTATACACCAGAACACACACAGATATATTCATCTCCTGCAAAAGAGGGGGGTGTGATATGAATCCTACTCCTTCCTAGCTTTCCAACATTGTAGTGGTCAGCATAGCTCTTTCTTTTCAACATGAAAAGAAGGCATTTGATAGTTTCTCTGTAGTGTCTGGTGTCAGGAATCAGCTACTTTTTGAAACAGTCCTAAAACAAAAGTGGGCAAACTGGGTCACAACAGCCAAGCTCTGTGTGAGACAGCAGATTCTGAACTTGGTCCTGAGCCACACAAGACTTGGTCATTCTAAATTTGTCTCACTTAGCATTTCATCACCTTTTGTCCCCAGAAACAGAGTTGTTTTCTGGAAAAAGACCTCCCTGCTTTCTGATCATCTTGTATTTGAGTCAGAGCCAAATACACATTCAGTATCAACCACAGACAAAAAAAAATAGTGATTCCTCACAGAATGAGGGTGATGTCAAAAAAGGTTATGAAAATAAGCACAACATTCTTCCAGTCTATGCATAAGGAACTTCACTATGTATAGAGAAAAATGTACTAACCAGATTATAAATTTAACTTGATTTGCCATGAAAATACAAGCTTCTTTTTTTCCTGAAGTTTGTTTAAATGCTAAGAAGTTCCAACTTCAGAATAAATTTAAGTTTACTGAAAAGTTGAAAAAGCTGAAGACACTTTTTTGACACAAACCATCTTTTTGTTACTAGGTCCTTCCATGAATGTCGTGGGTATTAACGTAATGGACATTTCCACATATTATGTTAAGAGGCTACTAGAAAATGAAGATAAGCCTTAGCCCCTTTTGCATGTTTGACTCTCACTCCATCAGCTATTCCTGAAATAGAATTTGGGCAAACTATATTCGTCTTGTACTCCATCAAGTCCAGCTTTCTGTCTGACATTGTATTTTCTCCCATATAATTTTGTCTAAGACCCCTTTTGCACAGAAACACCTCACTTCTGCAGTCAAAGACTAACTTTTTCAAAAAAGATTGTATTATCACAACAGTTATCCCACTGAATTTTCTGTCTGGAACGAGGGGTCCTCATTCCTGACACAATCGCAATTCAGCTGGAAATTAATAAAGGAGGAACAATCATTCTCTGCTGTCAAACAATAAAGATGGTTGAAATACTCAGTTTCCAACACGATGCTTCATGCTCACATGGACCAGAATGTAAAAGGAGTTAATTTTTAACCATGCACAGGTGAGGATTTGCATATGGACACTCACATTTCCAAATCAGAGCACCAGCTCCCCACACTGACTGAAGATCTCAGAAGTCCTCCTTCTGTCTGCTCCTCTCTAAGCTACGATGGTAAGAAAATATTCATCCTTTTTGCTCCACAGACTCCAACTGTAATCTCACAAAATGTCTTTTTTTCCATAAACAAAGCCAAGCTTAGTCATTTGATTGTGAACAGAAAAGCCTTTTATCAAAGCACTGCACCACTGCTGACAGATATGGATGTAGTAATCACCCTCCCCAAATATGCAACCCAGGAGGACATATAGTCCTTACCAGGGTGAGAAAAATCCAGCTAAGTGGAACTGCACTGCTTGCTCAATTCTCGACTGGTTTTATAAATCTGTAAGGAGTCTGTTCTAATACAGTTATAACAATTACATTTAGCTAATCTGTCTAATTAGACAGAACCAGGAATACCATATGGATACAGGACAAACCCTCCCACAACACATTATGCTAAGAAGCAAGGATTTGGAGGTTATGCTGATTATTTAATGCCTCTAAGAGGCAGGAAGCCACCGTGAACAGACGGATCAAATGGCAAATAACCCCACAGCAGCGAAATGCTGGCAGCGGTAACCCCGCCAGCACCTGCAGAAAGGGCAACAAATCCCCAGCCTTCTGGGCTACACTTCAGAGCAAAAGCGCTTGTAAACACTTCAAACTATTAAACTATGACAGTCAGGCTTACCTCAAATCTCACACTGGTGATAAAATACTGGTTCTGTGAGTCCGCTGCATACGCACAGAGAAACTGCCTTAGCTATCAAAGACCTCATGTTCAGTAAGATTGATTTCAAATAAACATAGCTCTCTCAGTTGCTGGGAAATTGGGGGAATTGAAATACTATCATATTTTCTATTATTACAGGCACATATCACATAGCATAGCAGGACCCAACTAGTGTTAGTATGACATTAGTACGACGTTAATGATTATTAATGGCAATTTGTTTGGACAAAATCAGACCTTGACAGGATTTGATCCATTCATTAACTCCCAGTTTTCAGGATACCTTCCAGAAGCAAAGCAAAGTGCTTTTGTCATTGCACACATTAAAAAGGCACATAGAATACATTTTGTTCTGGGCTGTGGCAGTTAATTGAAATTATGTGTCTCAACCAACCAGGCCACAAAACCAGGATGCGCACTATGAAAGTGGCCTAGGATAAAGAGTGCAAAAGCAGATACTTAACAATTTGAAATGATAAGCTGAAACTGGTGCAACATATTTCATACACAGCAATAGCTTCACTCTTTGACTTTAGTCAGTGACTGTCTCTCGTAGGGTCAGCTGGAAATAGTATTTTTGGCTTTTTGTTCAAAGAGAGTTATTTCCAAGATGAACAAGATAAACACTCCAAAACTTTATTTTTGTGTCACTTAGAAAACAAACATACCTGGGATAATAAAGGACTAGATTTTTAAAATGAGGAAAGATGGTAATAGCTCATGTGCAATAGCTCTGTACTAAGAGCACTCAGGGAGGATACTGGATGCTAAGCCTGGGCTTTGCCAGAGTGAATTCCCAAGCTGCCAACAGAGGCAATAGTATCACAGAACCATACAACAGCTTGTTTGGAAGGGACCTTTAAAGGTTCCTGCATTAAATCCAGTTGCTCAGTGCCTCTCCAACCTGGCCTTGAACCTTTCCAAGGATGAGGCATCTACCACTTCTCTGTGCAACCTGCTCTAGTGTTTCACCACTTGCATCATAAAAGAATTATTCTTTATATCTAGTGTGAATCTACAGTCTTTTAGCTTAAAATCATTATCTGTTGTCTTAACAAAAATGTTCCTACTAAAAATCACCTGGAGCAGCTCCATAATCCACAAAATGCTTAAAAAAATTACTGATAAACACATCAACAAATCCCCCTGAGTAAAAGGACATGACAGTTCCCATGAAACATAATCCCATGTATAAAATGTTAAGGTACACAGAAGAGATAGAGATCCTCCCCTAAAATGCTTTGTAAATCTGTAGCCTGAATTTCACTCAAGAAAAAAAAAAGTATAGAAGTGTGACAGACCAAAGACACAACCACTTTCCCTTAGTAACTTTCTGAATCTAAAGCCAACCACGCTGTATGATTAAAAATTACCAAGTCTAGCCAATACAAGCCAATATTATTAATGCTATGGTTAGGGAGCCCAAGAAAAAAAGGACTTATCAAATTTTGAACTTTTGGAAACATCAGAGACAGTGTGTTTAATAAATATATATATACACAAAGGCAATATTATTGGTAAAACCTGAAAAATGTAAAAGCAAACTAAGACATCAAAAGTATATAGAAAGCATGGTTACTTCAGAGAATTTTAAAAATAAATTAAAAGATAAATCAACATTGAACTAGTGATTATAATCTTTATCAAGATAAGGTTCTTGCTGAAATACAAGAAAAAAACTGTTTGCATTTATACCATTCAAAAAAGAGATACTGTTTTGAAAAGTAAAAGTTGAAGCATGAGAGGTATAAAACTCATCACTTTTGGTGCATGATCATGTTGTATGTAGCCTGAGCATGTCCTCTAACTAGAATTTTTCTTTGTCTTTGTGTTGGTAGTTCCTTAAAATAAAAGATTCTCATCAACACATAGTCTTTATTACTGCACTGGCTTTTGTGTGTGTGTGGGGTTCCCCCCTCCTTTGGATAAAGTAGGGGGAAGAGTGGAAGAAAAAAGAGAAAGAACTATTCTTGCTGCTTGCTTGCAGAGAAATGTGTACTCCAGATTGGACAGTGAACTCAGAGTTGTTTTGATTTTAATGCTTAATTCATTAGTAATGGAAAAACTTCACATCATAGTGAAGGAATAATCTGGTGAATTTCTCAACTTGTAGGACATTGTTTTTGATAATTTGCCAAGCAGAATGGAAGATTTATTACGCAGAGTATGCCAAAATGGCAAAAGGCTTCTCACGCTGTAGGGTCACAAAACAATTGCTTTATGGGACTGAAATTACTGGTTCTTATGCTTTATGGTCCTATATTGCCATGCAAAAAAAAAAAAAAAAAAAAATATTCAGCTGGCAGNAAAAAAAAAAAAAATTTAGTCTGCTGCAGGTCTTTCGTTGCACCTCAACAGGTTGAGAAACAATCTGGGACAATTAATTTGGTCCTTTCAGGCCACCAAATCACCTTTTACTTCAATACGTGTCCCAACACTTTTACAAGCCGGATGGCCAGTGGTTCAACATGAGCTTTTGCTATCATTGTTTTGTTACTTCTTTATGAGGAAAAATAAAAATATCTTTCCTTAGAGGTAGATTAGTTTCACTGTCTTTGGATATGGTTCAGGTGATAAAACTGCTAACTTTTATATAAAGTTTTAGTCTTTTTTTAAATTCAGATATTTGCTGCAAAATACATACATTTGTCATAGAAGACATTTTTCAAGAAGAAGAAATTTTCTTTATTTCAACTTCCAATTTCTCCTTGTAATTATAAACAGAACGAAACTCTTTTTTTTCCCCCTTTCTCTCTTTTTTTTAATTATTTAAACACTAACTTTTATACATATGTAGTTTAGGTCTAATTTGTTGGTCAAAATATTTCTGGATTGGAAGAAAAATCCCAGTTCTAAAACATCTACTATACCATCTAATGTTATCAGGAAAACACACATTTTTTAGTTTGTCAGTGGCATACAGCACCATGAGTAAGAAGCAGATCTGACACTGATGGGAAAAGATAAAATACCCAAAATTTGTTTCTTAACCATAGAAACATATCTAGAGTGACATATCTCTATTATCACTCGTAAGTTTACAAGTGTATAGCTATTTTATCTAGTTCTTATACAGTAGTCCCAGATGCCTCTTTTTTCAGTTAAGAAAAAAATGTACATGCTGAGATACAGCAAATAAACTTCAAGCTCAGACTGTTGTCATGGTTACTCTGAGACATCCTAGTATAGAAAGTATCTTACAGGTGATTTTCATTTTTGTTTTAAAAATTATTCATTTGTTTACAAAATTAAAATTCTTTCCTAGTGAATGTTTAGGTGCCACTACATCCATAATTTAGTGGCTACTGTTTTTCCAAGTAATTTAGTTTTAATGGCCTCTGTGCAGTGGAAAATTTGGTATTATAAGCGTTTCCAGAGCAATTTCAAGCAAGATACAGCCAAGTGTTTTGTCTTGACAAATTGGACAAACCAGCCATAGCGTACCACTTTCCAAATATGTGGCTTCACAGATGAATTATATGTTCATTTTACTCCAATGCTTTAGCTAAAAGCTGGTTTATTTATTTATTCTGGAGACATTTCCTTATGCTATTGCAGCTAAGCATTTGCCAGCAATTTTATTTTTAGACTATGCACTTTGGTGGTAAAAAGTGAGAAATAGCAATATTTCACACTGAAATCTTGATTTGTATTGTTTTAAAAAGAGGTTTCTTTTCTGAAAACATCTACTCTTCAAACATTTTTAAGAGTTTGAAGATCTGCAATAGAAGGATGGAATGTCCAGGTCATATTTCATGTGTGCCTGTGAAAGATCTAGAATTTAGATGTGTAAACAGGAGTTGGTAAAATATTTTCATAAAATTCTCAGCAGCAGGCAAAACTGTTCATTTAAAATAATGTTTGTGTACTCCAGCTCAGCAACTGATTCAAAGCAACACAAAATTTTACAAACACAGTTAACCTCAAATTTTACAAGCATGCTAATTGTTCTGGCAGTTCAAGGATGTTACTGAAAATGTGAGCTAACTTCAAACATTGCCTTGCTTTGGGTGGCTCTGTTCAACATGTTCTTGGCTAATTTTAACACAGGATCTTCATTATGTCAGGATTAAAATTCATGGTGCGCACGTCTTGATAGGGGATCGAGTGTTTTAGGGAACTATTCTTGTATAAAACTAGCCAGAAAGGGAGGTAGTGATGTTACCACCTGTTATACAGGAGTTACGTTTCTTTATGAGCAGCAGCAACAACAGGGAGAAACCTTAACCAGTAAATTTGGAGGAAGAAAGCTCTCTGAGTGTATCTCTGGGTACCAGTTTAACTCAGCTGCTTCCTCTAGACAATATTCAAGTCCACTCACATATCCACAATGGGCCTGTTTAAATGCACATTTAGAAAGTACCTTTCTGAAGACCAAAGGGAGGAAAAAAAAGAAAACTAAAAGAAAGACTGAGGTGAAAGGTAAGGGAAAATGAGAGTCGAGTCAGCAGACAGATGGAAAGGCGGTAATTCAAATTAATTATTATCCATTAACTACCTGATATGCTGCAAACACAATCGCAGTGACCCAAATTGCTCCCAGCTCTGCAGTCCTATACTCTCTTGGCAAGGATAAATGGCAAAATGAGGGAAAGGATAAAAGCAGGGACATATTAAAGCGAATAAGCAGGTTTCTGTCTCCCTCAGCAACGTAAGGATGAGGACAAGTGCAATTCACCACATCTGTGTTTAACCTAAGCATGCAAGCAAGCAAGGTTGCAGGGAGAAAACCTACATCCCCTAGTCCAGAAGCAAATGCCTTCCCTCAAACTTGCTGTAACCAAACCCACCCAGAGAATCACCTTGGGTAAAATGTAGCAGTAATAATAATAATAATAATAATAATAATAATAATAATAATAATAATAATAATAATAATAATAATAATAATAATAATAATAATAATAATAATAATAATAATAATAATAAATTTAACATGTGCATTGGCTAGAACTCCATAAACTTTCATGACATGAACTAGGGGATTCTCTTTAGCATTTACTGGTACCTGCCTCTGGATCGGTCACCAAATCCATATTTCCCCACAGAGCTGCGGATTCCTCTCCCAGCAAAAAAGGCAGCAAGGCTCCTGCCAGCACTGAAATGTTTAATAGCCAGCCTCTGGTCAAGTCGTGAGTCGTGTCAGGCCAGAATTGGCCTTCTGATTGCTGCTACCCAGCTATGGTGGCAAACAGAAGGCAATCAGCTGAAGCAGGGTTGGTCAGACTGGACAGAAACAGCCATGCAGGCCTGGGAGCATCCAGCTTTTGCTAGGGAGGAAAACCCTTATTCAGTCTTATTCCTGTAAATGAAGAGCAAAGCAACTTTATCTTAATGAGGGCACAGTCTAATTTAGGTAGGCACTGCGTACGCACAACGTATGTTCATTGTTTTTAAATTATTTAAGTCACTCAGTGATTGAATTTATTTTGTTAATTGGTTTCTAGAGGGCCAGTATCATGCGTCACACATGCCCAGGGGAGGAAAGGCAGGGGCTCAAAATCCAGTTAAATAAATCAGCTTGGACCCTGATACAGACTTGAGATTTGAAGGAAATGCAACATATCTCCCTAAGAAACATGAAGGAAAAAGCTGTCATGGCACAGGGCACAGGAAGTGCAGGAAAGGGAAAGAAATCAAGCCAACCTTGTAACATCACTGCACTATTTTTTAATTAAGAAACTGAGCCAAAGTAGACATGTGCAAATGCCATTGGCATCCCCTTCACCATACCCAGACACGGAGATCTGTAGACAGGTCACAGATCCCTTTATCACTGGTTATCTCATGATGAACCAAAACAAAATTACCTTTATTAATCAATTTTAGAGGGAGAACTCTAGGTGTGAACAACATGTCCCATCTGAGAAGCAAATATCTAAGGGCAATCTGTGTACAAGCTCTAGGCTATGGAAGGGGTGAGGGAAGAGACACCTTGCTTGCACATCCTTTTCAGATCCCTTCCCAAAGGCCAGACCCAACTATAACTGCAAACCTCTGCTCTAATGCAACTCTGACAGTTTCTTACCCAGTTCCTTCCTTTATTTCTGGTAGCTAAATGTAAACAAAATCATCTGTGTTTCCTCTTTCATTTTTTGTTTGGTTGTTCTTTTTCTTTAAGTATGACAGAATGTTTTAAATTCTGTTTTTCTAAATAATTCAGGTGAAAGGAAACACATGGCTAAAAAAAAATAAATTTCAGCTACTATGGCCCACAACTAAAAAATATGACTGAAAACTCATTATTGAGACACGGATGAGAAACATCAGGCAAATCTGAGATCAGGGAATGACAGTGGCTCAAGCTATAATTAGAAAAGAAAAAGAGCATTCACTTTATGCTGTCTTATAACCAAGCCATATGTAAAACAATACACATATGAATTCATCATTTCTGAATATAGAAACAGACAGTGAAATGTTCAGGACTGTTCACACATTATCACAATCCACAGGCATCTCCAGTCCTGAAAACATTTGTCTCCCCCTACTCGATATATCTTTTCTTAAATGAGAGAATGGAAATAAACAACTCTAAAGGAAAGTACGCAAAATATAATTTGAGCATCTTTCTCATAGGTTTGCCATATCATACTCGTGAGAAGCTTTTACCTCCAAAGAATAAAAATCTCAGCCCATTAAGCTTTTCCCAAGTTTTTACTGTTCACCACACAGAAAGTCCAAGCTTTCAATCCGCTCTTCCAAAGCTCTCACTTCATTACCCAATTCTCAGAGCAGTTTTCCAAGTGGTTCTCCAATGGTAGATGTTCTCTGAGAGCACGACATCAAATATTTACAGTTCCTTTAGCTATAGAATTTATTCAGTTTTCAATATAACTTAACATTTAAGAACTCCAGAATGTTTATCTTTAATGAATTATCAAATATTAATCTTCTTCCTAAAAGTAATGTCTATAAAGTCTTAGAAATTTGAAGCAAAGCAAATATATTTATCCATAAAGAAGACAAACACAGTTCTTCAAGCAAATTGTAGTAAGCTGAAAAACTCAAAAATACAGACTGCAAATGATTAAAGCTCAGTCCTGCAAAGTCAGACCCACAGAAGCTTCCTTACTCTCACACTTTCCTCTAATTTGAAAATACTTGTAATTTGAACTGGGAACTATAAGGTTTGAGTCATTAACATCCTTTTCTAAGGATGTATTTAATACAGATGGCACAACGAAAAAATTATGAAGCAGCTCAATTACTAAACTGAAACAACTTAGTACAAATCTTCATTCAGGCTTTTTTTTCCTACATCATCAAAGGTATTCCAACTCAGTTATACTATACTTTTAATAGCATTTCAGTCCCCATTATTAGTATTAAGTGCAATTTTTGAAATCAGGTGTGGATTCATCCCGAACTAAAATCTTCTCCATGTGATTCTCAACATTTGCTTTGCAAACAAAATATTAAAATATCCTGAATTCTCACTGGTCCTCCCATGCTGCAGATGCAATCAATTAAAACGTGAGAGTACAGGTGGTTAAATCTCTCTCCAATTTGCAGGCAGTGAGATGCTGACTTCAACTCATCAATCCCAAATGAAAATGCAAGAAAAGTGCCACATCTCCTTGCCTTTAGTATCAAGTTTGAATTTTTTTTCTTTTTTTGAAATGTCATCCTCAAAATGCCTGAGGTCTCTACATATTTTCAGGCTACCTACCCCTCATTGCCTGTCATTTAGGGAGATATAGTACAGTGAAACTGCTGTGAGTCCTGTTTCTACAGCCCTTGGAAGTTTTACTTGCAAACAAAGACAGTGCTGACTCTGCAGCTGCAGAACTGACTGAGAACTTAAATTTCTCAGCATTTAGTTCTGGTTTATTTTTAAATAACAAAAAGGGGAAAGAGCAGTACAGGAATGCGGAATTTCATTAGGTCATAAATCGATGTGCATACAAGCACAGAAGAATGATTTCACCAAAAGAACCCAAATACACACTCCAGCCATTTCCTCAGTTGTTTCACCTATGGGTGTCCATGATGAACATTAGCTTGGCAAGTTCCCCAGGCTCACCAGGTGAAAGCTGGGACCACTGGACATAGGAGCAAGAAAAGGGTTTAACTGCAGGAGAGGGAAAACAGCACTGGAAGCTGCAAGGGAGGAGAGAGGGAGCCAGTGGTCATGGGATGGACCTAGGACATGAACTGCAAGTTACCTGTCCTGCTGAAGTTGAGGGGACAGCTTGCTATTGGCACCGAGCTGTGATGGCTCAGGGACTGCTGCTTACAGGGGAAATCCTGCTCTATTCTGAGGCTGCCACAGTGTTCAGACTGCATTCAAGCAGTGCAAAAATGTGTATCCAGACGCCATGGATCAGGACTATGAAACTCCCCTGGTCAGCAGGAAGAGATCAGCCTGCAGGACTGTTTCAACCAAACTTCATGTATGTCAGCAAGCAGAAACAAAACAAAAAAATTCTGTTTAGAGGAAGTGAACTGCAAGACAGATCTTTTAAAGTATTATCCCCTACATATTATTTGCATAGTTGCAAATGTTATATTTCATTGCTCCTTTAGAAGCTGTAAAATAGTTTACTAAACAAATTTTCTCAGATTTCAAAACATGAAATACCTTCTTTTTCTAATAACTCAGGAAAAAAGTCACCTCACACTTTGTTTTAGCAGAAATATAAAGTAAAGCATAGGAGAATCAGAATTAAAATAGAGGTATAAATGCTATTTAAAACCCCCATTTTTTAGATAAAAAAGTCTATTAGCTGAACAAATGAATCTTGCACAAAATACAGAAAAACCTCAAGTAAAATTTGCTTCAGCATGGGAAATTTTTAGTTATATTTCTGTAAATTCAGAGACATTGCTGTCCTTCACAATTTTTCCTTCAAATTTTGAAATTATCTGCTAAATTAGAATATTCCCATGACCATCTGTAGTGAGAATCCATCCTACTTTCTTTTCTCATCCAGTTACCAGTCTCATAAGAGGACTCCTTCAGCATGGCAAGCTGGCAATATGAACTAGGATCTTAAATCCTTTCCTCTTTTTCCTAACTTTTCAAAAGTTTACACCGTTTAAAAATAGTTAGTATTTTCTAAAGCATAGCTTGTGAACCAGAGGACGCACTTTTTTGTGGGTTTAGATACAATTAAAGAAAGCCTTCACAAAGGCTGCACTATGACAAATGCTACAAATCCACCCCGAAAATACAGAAAGAGCAGCTGACGCATGTGCCTGCACAGCCCCACCCACAAACACAGAGTAAGACTAAAGTGATGACATAAACATGAGAAACAAAAGAAAATTAGACTGTCTGGATTCCTAGACGAGACATTTATCCCAATTTTGTTTCCATGCTGTACAGCATACCAGACAGGAAATCTTCCCCACTAAGCAGCAAGGTAAATTGACAAAGCAGAGGAGAGACATGCTACAGTCACTTAACAGTTTATCCCCATAACATGTAGGTAATAGTCTTTTAATTTTATTAATTCTATAAAATATGTACAGCTTTTGAGCAGAGATCACCTTTAAAGCTCTTAGTAAGATATCAGACCTCTCGGTATGAAAATGTCTAGCCTCATCCATTCTCAAAACCATAATGTACTGATGTTTAGAACTCTTAGTTATCAGATGGTACTTTTGTACCCCTCACAGATTATCATGATACAACTTGTCATGATAGGACTCTTGGTTCAGTCTTTGATGGCAAAATCTTTCCAACATGGCTTGTTAAGGTAGAGAAGTACACAATTTAATGGTACAGCTCCAATCCAAGGGGAAAGAAAAGAAATGACAAGGTGATTATGCTGAACACCTAATTTTTAAGATTGGCAACAAACACGTTAGAAAGTCGCTAACAATGAAAAAGGAAAACCCCACACAGAAGAACAAACTTCAAATATGCATCCACCACCCACTACTACAACATTTAAAAGATTATCTATGGGCACAGAAACTCTTTGCTGTGACTTGTACTACTTAAATTAATTTGCTCTGGTTTTCACTAATCCAGATCGAAGATGACTAGAAAGCCAGTCCCACTATAGAAGATGGCACTGGTGGCATTGGAGGCATTGGCTGTTAGTGAACAGGTAAATTAGATTAACTAAAAGTGTTTTAAAAAGCACCTAATTTTCTTTTTCTTAAAGAAAAGATACATAATACAATCCTTGTTTTCAGAGAAACATGGGATTTTCTTCACTCTACAAGAATTTCTTAAAAATGCAGGGAACATTCTACATCAACAGTTTCATGAATCCTGATGAAAATGTGAATTAATTTTTTTCTAATTGTTTATTATAATCTTTAATTGCTGAAAGAGTACCTTAATAATCTGGCTATGATAATTTCTTTGTGTAAATGCAATCAAGCTGGAAAAGTATAAAGGTGAGGAAAACAATATTTTCTCACCGTTACTCTGGTGGTATAGAAAAAAGGGGCAAATAAAAATATTTATCTTTGGGTACATTTAGCCCATTGTGTGTTATTATTGAAAGCCATTTTCTGAAATAACATATTTTTCTAACCTTACAATCTGCATTCAGTAGGACAAGTATTTATATGATAAGTAACACTTATTTTTAATTAATGTCAGTTTTTAAATTCTATTGTAATCTGAATATGTTTTTCCATAGTCTTTAGCATCTCAGCACCCAAAAACCTTTTGGCGTGGGGCAAATGACATGATTAAGATTTATAAAATTCAGCCCTGCTATTTCTTCCCAGAACATGAAATGTGTGTGTCGTGCCATTTGTTTACTTTCAATATGTACAGTCTTGGTATGGAACTATATGTTTCTTCACAAGCTGAAAGCCACTGATTTGAACCTAACTTAGATGATGTGAGCACATCAATTTGCTGGATGCTACTCCTAACTACATTGCAAACACTGGAAATTTCTGGTTTTTATGCAGCACAGCTGTGACTCTTTTTTCCTGCTGAGATTTGTGTGGGATCTGCTAGGACAAAAGGAGAATATATACCTTGTCTCAGAGAGGAGAACTAAACTGGAGGTGAAAGCCAACCATTGGGTGTCACCTTGACAACTTGCTGACAAGGTATAATGAGGATGCAAGACCTAAAGGCTAAAGCCAAGAATTTCAAGGTGCATGAAGATGAAGCTTAGGAAAGGCACACCTGGCACAGCTGGGCCACTGTGGCCAATGACTACTCCCTGCCTGGATGACATCTGTGGCTCCAAATATTTTTCAACACTTTAGCATGTCACATATAATCAACGACAGCTTTCTTATACTGGAAAGTCATTGTTTCAGTAATATTGAATGAACACAAATACAAGAAGGTCTGTTTTTAAATCCACTGTCAATCTGTGCCATTGGATGATTCAGAATACAGTATCAGGCTCAAATTTAGCAGATACTAAACAAATTATCAGGAGGTACTTCAGAGTTTCATTTTTTGAAACAAGGTTTACCACTGCCAAACAAAGGTGCTTCCAGAGGTACAGGAGTGGCAGACACACTCACAGCACCACTGACATCCAGCTTACACCAACAGTCACTGCTTCCAGTTGTTGATAAAGACCACCACACTTAACGAGCTGCAGAGAAGGGCTCACCCAACCACACAGCAAACGAGCTGAGAAGGACCATCAGCCACCATGGCCTTTGACAGAAACCTTCTCTTGTTTTCTTGGCCAGGGACAGCCTGAGTTTGCCTGACCTTTACGCCGTTCTCCAGCAACGCATTCTGCATGCTTTGTCTGCTCATCATCAAGGCAGTAGTTATGCTGCTGTCTTTCCAAGGAGTAAAAAGAGACTCTGAATCATGTTGCAACTCATAGTAGGTACCCATTTTAGTGCCAGGCTCTAAGCCCACTTTGTGCCAGGAGGAGCCGTCTGATCCAGGCCTTAGACTGGGGCTCACATCAGCTTTTCCTCAGCAAGGGCCCTTCCTTCCACTGTGCTTGGCAACACTTGTTATCAAAATGTTGATAAAAGTGTGCATAAAAGTTCTGTGACTCCAGGATAACTACCTGCATGCCTATGTTAAATGACCACCTCCAATTGCTCTCTGTAGTATTTAGATATTCATGCAGCAGATGCCTGGGACTCAATGGACACCCATAAAACCCATACAGCAGGTATCCTCTCGTATCATAAGCTATGTAAAGCTTATAAAAGTCAGCATCACTGTCACAGATGGCATTAAATGGCATGCAAAAAACCCAAGCACTGCCTCCTGATGCTAAGGTACCCTGGAAATAGGGCAGATAGAGAAAAATGATGTCATTAGGAGAGAATTAGATGTCCTTAGCTAATATAGGAAAGAAAAAAAAACCAGGAGAGCAGAAACAGCAGTAGCTGGGGGAGAAATGAAGGGACTGAGATATGCCTACAGAAAAAAATGTGTAGAGTATTAAAAAACAAGGTTGCAAATATGATTGAGTGTTGAAAAAAATGGATATAGTCATTGTGGTCCCTGTTGAGAAACTGAAATTCAATACAGTGCTTTCTGGGCATGAAAGTGCTACAATGGATTTGGCATAAGACTTAAATTAAATGCATCAAAAGCAAAAATATGCCTAGAAAATATAAATATTTACACTATGAAAAATTGTAGACCACACTCAAAATGGTCTGAAATGTTACAGAGGTGAATCGACTTTACTGTCTTCAGAAAAAGCAGCCACTTAGGAGAAGTAGCAGGAAGAGATCCCACCAGCAAGCAAGGAAGGCGAGGTGCATTTTTCTGCTTCACCAGCCAGCAGAGATCAGGACTTCCTGTTAATAAAGTAGTGAAATAAAACCAGGCCAGGGCACACCACACAACACTCTGCCTCAGAACAACTCTTTGCTAATTGTCAATTCACAGGTTTTATTGAAGCCAGCATGTCTACCAACAGCACACATCTGCTCTCTCAAACATCCACTCTTCTTATATTTGATCTTCAACTGCTGTAATTGGAACAAACATCATGTTTTTAATCAAACTGACCTTCTTTTCCTTACTGTTTTTCCATATTAGGCATGCTTGGAGCTCTGAGCCAAATCTGCAATCTCAGTTCAAACCTTTAAATGGTTTTAGCCATTACCTAATAGAGACCCACAGTCCTCCTCAACTCCTGGGGTTCTGTTGATTATTCTGAAACAAATTCTTTGATCAAGTTTGGAAGGAACAGAACAGCCAAGAAAAATAAAACTGAAAGTCTGTCATATATTCAACGTGAGTATACCTTGATTATTGGGAAATACACCATGTCACAAAGCATAATTTTTTTCTCTGACATTGCCAAACTTTACATTATGTTGATATACATATATATATATATGTATATATATATATATTACTATCCTTTTTTTTTTAATTAATTATTTTGCATCTGAGACCCATGCCCCAGAGATACACAAATTATATCCAGGCACTATGCAACAATCTGTCCACGTTCTTCTATTTATGATTTTAAAATCAAAATCTCCATAATCCTCCCTGATACACATGCAATAAACTAATTTATCTAAACAGTGGTCCTGGTTCTGGTACACACTTTTCAGATATTAAAAACATAAGCATTTCAAATATTTCAGCATACAGAATTTAGTGAAAAATTGAGTTCACACATACGCATTCCTAACAATTGATTTACCTTGAGCTGCTTCATGACAAATCTTTTTTTCAATGTCATTATTCTTGTAGATTAAAATCTGGACATCACTTCTCCAATGTTCCACAGCAATTATCCTTCTAAAAATGAGTAATAATCGAAAGAGTTTCACCTTAAGGAAGTTCATTTTTGGTCCTCACACTAGAACTTGGGTTCAAGTCCCTCTGCCCTGTTTAGTGACCCATGAACCTCAGCTTTAGAGAAATGGGAATGACTCTTTTCATCTTTTATGGTGTACAAACAGTTGTCTTTGGCCCTTGATTACTTCAAAGGTGTCTTACTGCTACAGAGGTTCCAAGGGAACTAACAGAGAACACCACCAAATCCCTTCCTCAAAAATCTGCACGCTGGTGTGACAAGCTTGCAAAATCCTACGAGGAAGGTCCTCCACAGAGCATGTCTCAGCAATGCACAGAAATTCATGCACTAATTACCCCTTTGCCTTTCATTGTCAGCATGCATTGCAATTAAAATAAAATGCTTTGTTTCAAATTTGTCACCACTCCCCTCTCTACAACACAACCAGACTGGAGTATTTCGGCCCACATTGCCTTGACAGGAAAACTGAACTTGCAAATAAAACATATTCTAATAAAAAAAGCCATAAGATCATATTTTGGTGTGTTAAGACAGTCAATTCTCATCTCTATCTGGTTTTCCAGTTTCCTTAAATTCCATTTTTTTTATTCCAGGAAGAAGAAAACCCCGTGAATTCTAAGAAATAATTGACAGCTGCTCCACAATTCTTCACTTTTGTTTTGATCTCAAATTACTTCAGAAGTCCACATTATCAAAAAAAAAAAAAAAAAACCCCTGAAAATTTCTAGAGATAGAAGCATATAAACTTCTAACTGTGATATAAATTATATTGGCATATGTTTACAGGATTTAAAATATTATAAAGCAAATCAGAAAAATTTCAGCTTTTGTTTTTTTACTTTACAGATGTAGATAGAAATTAGTTACATTCATTCACAATATATCTTTTAATGATTTATCAAATTTCATCCAGATAACCTTTTTATACCTTGCCTCTTGTACTTCATATCTTTAGGAAGAAGCATTATTAGTCACATTTTTGCTGGCACCAAACCAGTTCTTACTCTCTAACTTGTGGAAAAGTGGCTTCATTCCCATTTCTAATTTCAGAGTGGAACTGATTATGACTGGGTTACGAACCCATATCCTACAGAGAGCCAATAAAAACATAAATAGGAAAAAAGTTTTTATAAAGGACTTTATAATAATATTTTTAATAGAATTCTGTTGGCATCTGAAATTTTGCTAGAATGTTTACAACTCTACAAATCTTAGAAACCTAAAAGGGACACAGGCTTTAACTTATTGCACATTTACTGCTGATAAAAGATACAGCAGTTGCTTAAGTCTTTCAGAAACTGTTCTTGTCCTTCAAAGATCAGTATCTAGAAAAAAAATCTTGATTAAAAAATTGATGCTCTGTCAATTTATTTTCTTTACTATGTTTAAAATTCTGTGAACTAGCTTGTTAAAGTGATAATATTCTGTTATAAAATTGACTAGGATATGCAGAATAAAAAGGAATTCTAGGCATTTGTTTTTGGCTGTTTGTTTTTCTTCTTTATTTTAGACATGCAATGATGTTCTTTCTTTAGTAGGGAAAAAAAACCCCAAACACAAAAACAAGCCAAAACCAGTTCAAGCATCCTCTTTCCAAGAGTCTCCTTTCTATCCAAGCCTTTCAGTGACCTTTTCTTGGAAAAAAACAAGTTTTCATATAACTTTATTTTTTTACTTGTCTTCCTAGAACTTTTAGCCATCCTGCCAAATAGTGACAAATTAAATGCTGGTAATTTTTTTTGGTCTGTGTGCTTTTTTTGGTGGATACATATCCAGAAACAGGTATGATCTAATTCATTTGACACAGACAAACTTAAGCCATTGGTGATATTTAAACAAGGAACCTGAAAGGGTCAGTGCCTTAGTCTGCCACCAACTTCCTCAGCATACACCACATGCAGATGTAATGGCATTCAAAAGCACACAGTGGCACGCAGCAAAACTCTTGCTGCTTTTTGAATTTTAGGTAAATGAATTATCCCAGCCAAGTCTTGCATTTAAATTACTTCCCAAGTTTAGAATAGAATTAATTTATATATGTACAGTTGTGCTCACATACACTCAATTTCTCTATTCCTGCTAATCAATTAGCCTGTGAGCCTAACCTTGAGCATGTTGTTTCTAAGGCATTTGGTCATTCTGGGTTGTTGATGTATGTCTCTTTTTTCACGCCATTAATTTTAATCCCATCCGTTACTTCGACATATATTTCTGTAAAGCTCTTGTTAACAAAGAGTTTAGTTTAGAATCCACTGGAGCTAAATTTGGGAGAAAAAAAAAAATGCAAGAGAGAAAGTATTTCTCAGTTACACCTACAAATCAGCAGTAAAAAATAAAGAGACTTTAAAATCATCATTCTTGTGAAAGCCACAAAATTAAAAACAAAGACACTTTGGTTGGAACCTCTTTTGTCACCAATATATGATTTTTCTTTGCCTCCTACATTCAGATAAGACTTTACTAATTAACATGTACAGACTTGAAGAAAATTTTACTGAGAGATATGATTACATGTTATTCTCCTGAAGCAGGATATTGCATTTTCTGTGTAGTGCAGATAGCAGTCACTCTAAAACTCTTGATATTAAAATGTACTGTTTGTGTTTTAAACATGCATGTTTATGGCAGAAAAATCACTGTTACTACTGTCATTCATTTAAATCAGTTATCCCTGGACCAACTCTTAGAGTATTCTAAAAAAAACCATATCAAACTGATACTGTTTGCTTCTGGGAATATGGCTAGGTTACTCTTCTGCAGTAACAGATGAGATAGCAGTTGGAATGGAGTTGGATTCTTCTGGAAACAAGACTTCTGCAGTTAGGTGGTTTGTGTGCCCACTCATCCACCCCAGGCTCCCCTCAAAGTAATTTGGCTTTTCAGCTCAGTAGCTGATTCTAACCTGACTTGAGAGAGAGGAGAATAGACTAAAAATTTTGCCTTCTTACATATTTAATGAAAATAAATGACCTGGCAGAGGAAAGAAATTATGAGCAAATTTTGTGCCAAAGAAAGGTGCCATGTGGGACACAGCTCCTGCTCTGCATCAGAACTCCATGGAAGAGGAACCTGCATAGGATGCCACAGCAGAATAAAAAGCATCAGACTGAGCTCTGATCATCCTAAGGCGCCAAAACAGAAAACAAACAAAATGCCATGTTTTATTCATTTTGCTGCTCAAGGGGCTACCTGTTCATTAAATTCATGCTGAGGGGAAGCTGTGTGAGGAGTGGCTGAGGGCACTGGGACTGTTCAGCCTGGACAGGAGGAGACTGAAGGGAGACCTCAGTGCAGTTACACCTTCCTTATTAAGGGAAGAGGAGGGGCAGGCACTGATCTCTGCTCTATGGTGACAGTGACAGGACCAAGGGAATGGCCTGATGTTGTGTCAGGGGATGTTTAGGTTGGATACTAGAAAAAGTTTCTTCACCCAGAGGGTGGTTGGGCACTGAACAGGCTCCCCAGGGAAGGGGTCACAGCCCCAAGCCTGGCAGAGTTCAAGAAGTGTTTGCACAATGCTCTCAGGTACCTGGTGTGACTCTTGGGGGTATCCTGTAGAGGCCAGGACTTTGATGATCCTTGTGAGTGTTCTCCACCTCAGCTTATTCTGTGGTTCTGCAATTCCCCACTCACCCAGCACCTCTTGCATTTTTTTAACTGCTAACTTTATATGCAGAGAATCAGACTTGGAGAAGAAAGCAATATTGTCTTGGAATCAGTCAATAAACATGAAGTAAGGTTGTGGCTGCCAAATACCTTTGCAAAACATGAGACAATAACTCCTTTTCACTTAACATAGAGGTCACAGCAGAAATACTTGTTTGTCAAAGAGCAGGTTCCCCATCATGCCTGTGTCCAGCCAAGCCCAGCAAGAGGGTTTGCTCTCTATTTGCCTAGCACTTCCAGGAAATTTAGTGGTCTTAATAATTCCACAGAATTGAAATATTTTATTTGTGCCTTGCTTGTTACATGAATTAACCTGTGCAGTCCATGTGCTAGCCCAGAACCATAAATGGTGATATCCAGCTCTGACTTCTAACCTCATCTGTAGAAAACGTGCGACCTCAAGCTGTTCATTGTCATTGCTCCCCAATTTACCAACATATGTAGAGAGTTTGGATCATCAGGAAGTTCCAGGAGGAAAAAGGCAAGAGTCATATTGCAAGGTATCAGCTGCCTGTTTTTTTTTCTTACTCCAAAATTTTGGGTAGTAGGTTATCAAAGAGATCCCAGCAACTCCACAGCAAACAATCCTCACAGACAAACATAGAAACTATGGAAATGGTCTGGGTCAATTGGTTTCCAGCATGTTGCATATTTTTATTTCAAACAAAATGTTTAGATGCTTATTTAAACTACAAGATATTCAAGACCTGGAGTGGACATAAAAATTCCCATAGAAATTAAAAAAAAATCAGTATTTTTTTTAATTCTTAATTCAATCAGGAGAAATATTAAGTGCAGAATCTTTTCTAAAGTATGTAATTTTGAAAAAGTCCGTGGGAATGTGGTAGGATGTCCAAAGCTCCAGCTACCAAATTCATGGATGATTCTGCTCAATTAGCTTCCCTTCAGCTTGCCTTCAGAGGTCCCCTAAGGAAATACAGATGGCAAATGGCAAACTGAAAGCCCAGGGGCCTGAGGAGGCAGACAGACAGCAGGACAGATTGTTAGACAGGTGTGCAAAGCACAGTGGTACAGTCATCACCCATCTGTGTTCCTTGCAACTAGAACTGCAGGATGATCAACAGGCTCCTCTTGCACTTCTTCGTGGCTTCCCTCTAGAAACAACTATGAACTGAGATCAAGTAAGGTTAGGAAAAACAGAAACACACACTATTTTCCCAGAACTCAATGCTGAATGACACTTGATTGGTATTTCTTAGCATAACATTAAAAAAATGCTACAGTTTTTAGGTTATTTTCCTGATCTAAGAAATCCTCAATATTGTTAAAGCAGCACCTGACAGGAAAATATCATCACTTTTAAGGGCATATTTTTTCTATGAATATTTCTTTTTATATCAAAAGCATAGCTTCAACAAGTTCCTTTGTGCTTAAAATGTGACTATTTTAAATGAATTATAAAAGCTAGTGGTTGTTGTACTGGCTTCTCAAGCTGTTATTTTATGCCTCAAGCCAAATTTAAAAGAAGAAACACTAGTGTGTAACATCAACTTGTCTTCAATTACTGGCTTGCTTCATTTGCATTCTCTCAACCGGAGAAATGTTAAACAACCTGAAGAATATTTCTAACTCGCAGAAAAATTGCTCTGAATTATCCTCTGATTAGTAGCATAATAATATGGTTTCTTTATCTTCAAAGTATTTTAGGTACAGATAAAAATAAAAAGGTTAAAACATTACATCTTACTACCAAACACAAAAGTACTACTACATACATTATTTATCAGTCCAAACATATTTTACCTTCATATAAAGTCCACAGATGCTGCATTTGATACCTGAACTGCTCACTTTGATTAGAGGTCTTAAAAAAACCCACGTATCAATGTAGAAAAATCATAAGTACAGATGAAGAAATACATATGAAGCGAGTCACCTTTCTTTAATATGTGCTGAGATGAAAAATACACTTCTAAAATGTTACTTACATATAGAAGACTTCCAGTAAAAGGAAGCAAAAATAAGGTATGTCCAAAGAGGTGGTAAATGTCCCATCCCTGGAAGCATTCAAGGCCAAGTTCTCTGAGAAACCTGATCTAGGTGAAGATGTCCCTGCTCACTGCTGGGGCATTGGACTGGATGATCTTTAAAGGCCCCTTCCGAACCAAACCATTCTAAGATGCTGTGATTCTGTATGAAGGACAAACATCTCCTTTTAGCTGGATTCTTCTGAAATGCCTGCATCTGCAGTGGGACAAAAGCAGAAGCCTGGAACAGCTTAGCACAGTGACAATGCACCTGGTTAAGGTCCATTAAAGGTTTTCAAGTATTAATCATCCCATAGTACAGAGCCATGTTTGCAGTCCTGAGGAGTAAGACCTGGGTCCTTAATAACTGCAAAGGCCAGAGTGAGTCTCTTCAGTGGGTGTGCTGTGCAAACCCAGTTACCAGCAGGCTGTGGTTATTAGCTCTGCAACTCTCAGCTCTCTTACAGCAGAAGCCCTGGAAAACACCAACATTCAAACTGAAAGTATTACCAAAGACACAGAGTCTGAGAAAGAAAGGGTGAAAAACATATTTGCACATAAAATTTCAACAGTTTTAAGGCAGAGCACCTTTTCTCACTAAGTTTCAGAAGCTAGTCCAGAAAGAGTCACCAATTTTTTCACAATAATTAGTCTTTTCTGGAGGGGTAGAATTGGGTGATTAAAAATTAAGCTGGAGGTAAGCTTCCCAAACTCTATTAACAGCTTCTAATACTTTTAACCTAATAATTTAGCACTATTTACATCCTGTCTCTCCATCCTTTTCTTCAGCTTCCCAACTTGACTTTGTACTTGCAATACTGAATTGTGCTGCATAGAGCACTAAGCAGAGGGAAGAAGCTCATCTCAAGGGCATCAGCCTCCCCACCGGAATTCCTCATTAAAAATGCAACAAGAAATCTCTAGTAGGATCTCACCTCTTTTCCTCATTTTGGTCAGTCATCTGCACAGAAAAGGAGGGGAGTGGAAGAGAGAGAATGGCTGTTTAAGAATTTTTAGCAAGTACTTCTCCTGAAAAAACATACTGATTCACAAGTATATAAACTTTGATCAAAGGAAATGGTTGATTTTATTTCTTCTTCACAGGAATATTGAGAAGTCTGAAAAGGCTTTGATTTCAGGTGAGAAAGTCATCTTAGTGAAGTTAAACACAATATATAAAAAAAAAAGCACGATGGGCTAAACTGAAGCACAGTATTTATCTAAGACATATTTTTACATCTGATTTAGAAAAGAGGGAACGCCAACTCTCTGCTGCAATTTGGGATTGAATTTTTAAATCCCACATTTTCACAAGACAAAGAATATTCTCTACCAGCTCTGACTGCCAATCACCCCTTCTGTACACCATGGTCTGTGGAGTTTTGGGTATGCCTATGCTGCCACAGTCAAGGTGCCCAGGAAGCAGTCTTGGGCATCACACAGGAGTGCCTGGACACTTCAGCTGTTCAGCTGCTCTTTGCCTTCAGGAACAGTTTGCTTCTACAACTCCTCAGTTTTGGGAAAACGGACACCAGATAGATAAAACGGCACAGAACTGGTTCATGTGTTACTTTACAGAAGGTTATAAAACACGTGATTTAAGTTTAGTGCTATTAAAAACACCATTCTGATTGGCTGCAGCACAGTTTTCTCATTTTTTTAGATGGTTTGGACAAAAACCCCAAGGAATAAGGGTAAGGACAATCACCTGATGCCCAGAAGAGTACAAGATGCCAAGTACAAGACAGGATAGATGCAGCCAGTCACTTCTGGTGCAAGTTAGACTGATCTCAGTGATGTGGAAACAGGAAAGCCCACATTATTTCACCTCAAGATCAGGAGCTGCTACTTTAATGACATGTTTGTACACATAGACACATACACTTATGTACAAAAGCTCTAGAGTCCACCTAAAGGTGGGTCTGCGATTTATTCACTTTTTCATTCACTTGGTGGTGCTTCTGTATGCATTTAGCAAGAGGAATAACCCAGTACATACATTAAATAACAGCTAATCATGCTCACATTGCACTGGTGCACATATGCAGTGTATGCCTGCTGGGTCAAAAGGAAAACATCACGGAAAGGAAGGGAAAGCTTAAAGCATGGGAGACATGCCAAAGTTTTGGAAGCTACAGGGAAAGGGAAAAAATGTTCATTCACATCAATATTAGTTTTTAAAAACTACAGTGCATGGGTTTTATAATGATATTTTTATAAAAATTATCTCCAGAATTTTTAAAAATAGACCAGAAAATGCTCCAGCAATTTCCCCAAACTTCAGTTTTGGCTTTATTTTTCTACTCTCTGGGTCCCCAGTGTCACTTCATTTTTCTTCTATTGGAAATTTAAGATGTCTATATTATTTGATGAAATTTTAGGGAATGTATTTACTGTTATTATCTACATAATTGCATTATAAAATGTATTTTAAATAAAAGAAAGTGAATAATCTAGTCAAGAATTTAACATAATTTTGCCATATGCATATATTAAATGGAGTCTTTAATTTTAAGGTAAGGTTTTACAGAAAAAACAAGCCACATGCAAAGGATTTTTAGTAGAGGGAATAAAACTGAAAAGATTCTCTACTAAAAATAAATAAATAAATGAAGATGAACAACAGAGAAAAGTCCTAACTAACCATAACTGTGAAAACATAGTGATCCAAACCTAGTATTCACATCACTACAGACTAGACTGCCTACCCAGATTTGAAGTGATTATTATAACACCAGCAGGCCAGCAGCTTGAGCACCAAAAAGCAAGCCTGGTTTCACACAGAGCCACACCGTGGTAGACATTTACTGGCATCACCCAGAAAAAATCATGCCTGCACTCAGACAAGGGTAGCTGATGTGGGACATCACCTCTGAAACAAAGCCAAGAAAACTGGAGTAGACCTCAAAAAACAAATCTAAAGAAGAAGAAAAGTAGACTCCGGGTTTCTTTTTAAAAGTGGATAATAAATGGATTTTTTTTCCTTAGACCTTAAAATTCTCCACACTTCTCTAAGGAGGCAATATTTTCAAAAAGTGGATGAATGTGATTTTATGCCCTGGGAATTGATAGATTTCTTTTATTTCAAGGAAACCAATACGATACACTGCAGCATTTAATTTCTCCCTAAATTACTACCCATACAGATTTTACTCTGTTATTTACACACAAGCAAATAAGTACTTAAGCATAATTGATGCAGTTAAAAATTACCTGTTCAATAGAACCTTAGTCTTCAAAAGTACTGAAACCTTTATCGGATACTTTTCCTTTTTAGTAAGACAATTACAGTTAAACTGCTTTCCTCTCTTAGTGACAAATTCAAACCAAATTTTAAAGAGCCAAAAATTAGCAGCAGTGAATAATGCCTGGAAGAAGCTGCTGGTTTCAGTCCTGTTTTCAATCAGCACCGTGCACCCAACTGCAGTACCAGTAATGAACACACTTTTTAGCAGGCCGGTCATGCAAACCAGACTACATAAGCTACAGAAACAAAACTCACTTTGAACAGCAATGTCCCAGGACAAGGTTACAGAAAACAGAAATTTGTTGAATTTAATGACCATGCTGGTTCTACATATCTGCTCCAAAGTTATACAGGACACTGACATTTCCAGGAATGTCCATCTGGCATATTTCATATGTATCAAAGTTACAATTACTACAACAAAAGAAAAATACAAAAAGAATACAGGAAGAAAAAAAAAAAGGCAACAGAATTTCATAATTATGAACCTCATCAGAACAAGTACAAACATAATTCAAAGTTAAATGGCACTAATTTCTTTTCAAAACTATTTTGAAACCATCCCTTGTATTTCTGCATTCTGTGTGCCTGGAAAGTTGCACAAAACATGTTGCCTCAGGGCTGCACCTAATTATATTGGACATCCAGAAATAGGTGCATCTGACTCAGAATTTCTGCATGCCTTGCCAACCAATCAAACCATAAGAAATGCAAACTATGCTTAAATTAAGCAATAAAACACTGCAAGTTGCAAGTTGTAACGTATTAGCATACACCACACTGCGAGGAAGAACTCCACAACAGGAAACAGGTTCAAGGTGTATTTGTACCCAGTACTGCTGAGAGGATCTTCACAACTGTGACTTCACACAACTTGAGTGACACGAGCAACTATTCCACACTGAATATTACAGAACAGGACCAAACACCAAAGGAGGGTAAGTGAACTAATGCAGTGATGCCTCTAATTACCAGCTGTTAACTCTCACCTTTTTAAACCTTTATAAATGCAAGGGGGTTTCATTTGGTGATCACATCTCTCTGTACACAATATTCCAGACAGATTTAATTCCTTTAATAACAAACATAGAACTAGTACAAAACCAGACTTAAGTAGCAGCTCATGCTGAGGATTTGTCATTTTACCTTAAGGTAAAATTATGAGATAGGGCATTGTGTCTTGCAGTGGTCCAGGGCAAGTGGGCAATGGACCAAAGATATGACCAAAATAACCCCATTCTTGTCTGAGACTGTTCACTCAGAAATATTTTGAAGACAGCAGGTGCAGCTGAGCTGCTTTATTTTACTCTCTCACAATACTATGCAGGTAAATTATGTAAATCAACTGGACCAAACATGGTCCTAGAGATTTCAAAAGAAAATATATTTCATCATGAGAATGTTACAGTATTTATTTTCATGCCTCAAGGGTGTTATTAATAATTAGCAATTTACACAAAGTTGCTGGAAAATGCACAAAATAAACCAGTAGATTAATGCTCAAATATTTTCAACTTAAAAGCTAAAAATCAATCCTAACAATTAGGGAATGGTCTGAGAATTATAAAGCAATTACAGTCATTGATAACTACTGCATACCCAGGCAATGATATCAGCAATTAAAGGAGAGACCAGTAAGTGATTCATGCCAATTTTGAGAACTTTCCATTAACAGCTGCTGTTCCATAGCAGTCCAGTCATTTGACTAACGTGTAAGGTCATTTTCTAAGTGGGAAGT
This sequence comes from Thryothorus ludovicianus, assembly GCA_013397245.1. Classification (NCBI taxonomy): domain Eukaryota; kingdom Metazoa; phylum Chordata; class Aves; order Passeriformes; family Certhiidae; genus Thryothorus; species Thryothorus ludovicianus. The sequence goes on along the minus strand of VZTB01000319.1, from coordinate 250,780 downwards.
GGTAAGTCTCAAGCTGGAGTTGCAAGGAGTTCTCTTAGCTGACAGCTATATGCCAAGCAACGTGGCAATAAATGCCAAGCAATGGGACAACTTAACATCAACAGCATTATATTAATACACATGGGTTTTTAGATTGATCATATAAAGAACAGCCTTCATCTATGTTCGTTAGGGAGCAAACTCTGCTATTAAACACTGGTTTGCACAAAGGCTGCATACATAATATACAATCAGATATCAAACTAAAATACATTTAAGAGCTATTTGAACAATTGAAGTATTTCCTATTCATTTTACATTAGAAACATATCCAGATCTCCATGCCTGCAAAAGAGCAAGTATTTTCAGAAATGAATAAAACTGTACATAGCAAAATAGGCTACTTTGTACCATATCATTTTCCAAACTCTATGATTACTTTTGCAGCAGTATTTCAATGGTTACTTTTCAAGACAAAGTGTTTTGCCACTTAGTCTGTTACACATTGTAAATGATTAAAGCAAAAGTGTAAAACACTGTCTGCAGCGTACTGTGATACATTGCAGCTGCAGGTGATTTACCATATAATACACCACTGCACAAGCAGGCACTCCTGGGGCTGCACAAGATGAGATGACGTGGGGTTTTTTAAAAAATTACACAGCACTCTTACAAAATTCAAGAATAAGAAGATAAAGCATCCTATTACTTTACAGGCATTTTCCTTGAGTAAGAGCTTCTGGATTGAGCCTGGAATTAGCAGCTAGTAAACAGCTTTAGGATTTGGCCTGCCTTTTGTACCTGCCAAAGACTTCTTTATCCAAAAGTACTAGTGTTTGACTCAACAAAATATAAATCTTGTTCTCTGCTTTCATTAATGGAGACAGCACTGTACGTCAGCACTTTTATATATACATATATATATTTATAAATAACTACATGCTTGAATGCATCAGAGAGTTTTCTGAAAGCCAAAAGAGTGTGAGATAAATGCCAGGATGGTGCTGAAATTTCAAAGGAAATAAACCATGGTGCTAAAAGCTGTGCTCTTTTCATCCTCAGCAACATCCATGGCATCCTGTTACAAGGGTGACCATTAGTAAGCCTTTAAGTTCCAGTTCCTTTGTCCTCAGAGGGACAACTTGAGTTAATCAGAGAGCACAGAGGTATGAAAAGATCATTAGTCACGTAGGAAATCAACTGGGCACAAGCAAAAGACGAAAAATTACTGGCAGAGTAGCTAAAAAGCCACTTCAATGGAAGTCTTACGTCTTAATTTTGAGTGTTATATTAAAAAACACCTATATATGCAAAGAAAAGTAATTATTTTTTCACCTTTCCATTGGAGAAAGAATTTAGAAACACTTCAGACTCAAAATCTTGATATGACTCTTTACATGAAAAGAGAAAAAAAGAAAATCCAGTGGGGTTTGTTCAAAGTTTTTTGGTTTGGTGGGGTTTTTTGTGATTTTTGGTTTTCTTTTTTCCCCTTAAGGTACAAGAGCTGGCAGTTTTATTTGCTATGTCTTTGGGGAAGATAAAAGTTTGTTTTAATAAACATGTATTGAATGATTCAATGCAGAATTGGAACAGCAAACACAGTGGACTCAGTATATATACCTTGATATATATACAAATTTTACACACCTGTCATCCAGAGGTTAGTTGGTAAGAGAGAAAAACTATTTAAGATATTTAGTTGCAAAGATCTGAATTGCTGTTTCATCCAAGGTCACAAGCAAAAATACTCTTTTCCACTCCTGTTTTTGAAGAATTATACACAGTTTTAGAGGTTTGGTAGAATGTCCCAGAAGACAAAGTGATGATACCACAGCAATATGATCACTTGAAAATAATTAAACTATCTCAAGAGCATTAAGTCCATCCAACTTTCCATGCTAGAGACTGCAAATGTATACAGATGGAGAAGTGTGTTTTGGGAGAAGCAGTTTCTTAAAAACTTATCTGAAAATGAACAAACTACTCTAATTCATGTGTGCCTTTCTCAAAGATTGTCAAGCCCTAGGATTTTGATAGCAACTTGTTTCAAAGACTGAGACTGATTTCAGGAAGAATATTCCATGACTGTTTTCCCCATATTCTTACCAGTCTTCACCAGCAACTTAATTTGGCAGTTTTCTTAGCTCCCAGACCCAGAAAATTGTAAAACTAAGCTTATCTTCAGCACTATTAATTCCTCTGCATCCTAGTTTCCCTGCCACATGCTGAGAAGCTGTGCTGCCATTCTACTTGTTCTTCCTCCAGTCATCCATTCCTCTCAGTACCTTCAGACAAAGAGAAATAATGCAGGAGACTTTTATCAATCACGTGGTAATTAATCTTCATAAAATCATTAAACAATGAAATTCCCAGCTCATGCAACAGTTCAGATCTGCCAAAATAAGCGTCACTTTCAAAAAAGTGATGGGAAAAAAACCACACCATAGATTTAGTACAGTTTTACTGAAGCTGGATTTGGTTGCAGTAGGTTAGAAGTGCACTCATGCTAGCCTACTGTCAAGTAGTTTATTGGTATATGAAAAGCACTTCTATCACATGCTGCTGAGGGTGCCAGACCCAGCAAAAAGGAACAGATCTCACTTAATGAATCATGCAAAACTGGCTTTTTGGTTTTGTTACTCACTTATAAATGTAATTTTAGAAATTAACTAGCCAGATACATTTTAATGCTATTGAAAGTGAAGAGAAGCAACTTTCTCCAGAGGCAAGGACAGAGGAGTAAGAGGAGCTGCTGAGGAGCAAGAGCTGTACAGCCACAGGGATGAGTACACAGAGAATATTGCTCAGTCCAGACAGAAGGCAGTTGCAAGAACCAAAATATTAAGTTTGCACAATAATTTGAGCTGTGATGTCAGACAGGTCATAACTTTGAGACACCACCTCAACAGAGATCAAGTTAGGAATTATAAATGTTCATCTCAACAATGATGTCTGGGTTATCACCCTGCATTAAAGAGTGACTACTGTTGTCTGCAGTGATTTAGAAAAAGGCAGGATTATTTAAATGCTTGGATTATTTAATCATGAACTTGTCTATTCTGCATTTGTTACATGAAAGAAATTTGCAGATTGGTAAATGACATTCTCCAGAACTGTACCTCTATGTGCCATCATTTTCACAAGGTGTCCTCACAACTTTGCAGTGTTCTTCATTAATTACTGTTTTTAAACAAATTATCATGCTAATGATTTTTTAGAACATGTAACCAGCAATTCCCAGGGCTAGACAGCAAGATAACAATTCTACTCTGCCAGAAAACAGTCTGAACTGTGTGGTGATTTGTTGCCACCACCTGCACACCCTCCAGAGGTGGGAAAGGCAGCCCTCAGTTCGAAATGAATCCACAGATCCATACTTGGAACAGCATAACCTGCCAAGGTCACATATCCATTACAGTATGCCTCATGTTTAAAGACAAGGCTGAAAGACAGAACTTTATTACTGAGCCAGCTCAAAACACTGACTACGGCAGATACCCTGTGGGGTCATAAGACATGACTCTGATACACGCTGGACTGTGGTGAAGGCAGTCACTGGTACTGGTACACTGCAGGATGCTAAATATAGACTGGGAGATGAATGGGCCTCTCTAGTGTACTGATCCTATTTCCAAAACCAAAATACACTTCAGATCTCTTGACTGACTCTTCTGCAAATTGCTTCAAAGTCTTTACAACTGTTCACGTTTTCAGCCAGGATCCTTTTCATTTAAGTCTTACTTCACAGAGATTCTATACTTAAGACAGAGAAGAATACAATTTTTTCATGGATTAATAAGCCTGAAAAATACAATCAAACTTCCGAAAAATCTTATTTCTTAAACAAATGATCACTCTGCTAGTAAATTTTATCTTCCAGGTAGAGATCATATCTGAAATGTCAATGTTTTAGCTCAACATATCTGTGTTTTCAGTCACTATCCATTATATTATTTAACTCTTGAAGCCAGTGATAAAGAAAAGGCAAAAAAATGCTATGACCTTTCATTGTGGTGAGATAATTTACAGATATGGGCATATGAAAAGTCCTGGACAGCAAAATCATACAAAGGATTTTTCCAAGTAAATACTTTTCTTTTGACACTTACTGGTGTGATATCATGCTCAGTTTGCTACAGTTACTTCAGCTCCAGCTTTCCCATTCATGAACAGCAGCAATAACAACAACTGATCTCATATTAATATAGTTTTAGATGTCTTTTGTATTTCATGTGCATTATTAACTCAGTTATGGTTTCAAGAAAAAATTCCCTTAACAAGAGTAAGACTGACTGAATCCCTTTCTGCAGAAAAAGTCCCTGAGGACTGCATTTCTCACCAAGTTTCTGAATTCCAGAGAGTATTTCAGATGCATCTCCCCAGGTTTTCCTCGAAGTGTAGATACAGCCATGCTGGAGGTCAGATTGGACTGCATCTTGCTGTCCAGCTGCAGCCCTTCCTGTGAAATCACCTGTAAGAGCAGCTAAAAAGTGACCTAAGCTCCAGTGAAGAGTGGACCCAAAAGGGAATAAACTAGCTGAGGCTCAGCTTCAGCAAGATTTACCAAAGGAAAAGCAATCAGGAACACAATCAGGGAGTGAACAAAACTTTCATGCTGTGATATTTCCTCAGATCTGCATGCAGGGTCAAGTCCTCGATGGAAGAAAAATGTAAAGGTCAATACCATGTTTTATTTACATATACATCCAATTGTACATCAAGTAAATTGATTCATTCTATTGCTTCAGCTTTCTCTCTACAGAAAACAAGTAAAAAGGGGGAGAATATTAGAAACATATTATTAACAGAAGACAAACACATTTCTAACCTGAAAGTAATATATAGTATCAGTCAAGTAGACATTCAGAAATTCTCCTTTCCCTCAATGATTGTGTTCCCACCCAGATAACAACTTCTGCTTCTGCAACACCACAAATGCTCTCACCATAACTCTCCCCATGTTACCTCATGTTATATCTCCAAACAGCAAAATCTCATGCAGAGTGCCCACACATAATGTGGGAGCATTGAAGATTTCAGGTTAGGCTTTCCTCTCTCCAGAGAAGAATTTCTCAAGTAAAACTTAAGAAGCTTTTTAAAATCTCTCTATGTCAGACGGGTTTTTGCCATCATTCCTGAAGGAAAGATAGAGCTTTTATCAATGTTCAGTTTGATGGTTTCTAGTAATTACTCTGTAAATACCTAAAATTATTAATAACACCACTAAAAGGTATGTCTACAAGCATTTTCAGAGTGAAAGTCAAAATTCCTTCCGAAGAGTATTTGTAATTCAGGACCATCATAGTCAATGATAACCTCTCAACTCCAATACCTCACCCAGCAAACAAATTATTTGCAATAGTATTATAGAAAAATTTACAACACCCCCAGACATTTGCAAAAATGTTCATCTTTTATTCTAAATTCTCCTTCATCTTCAGTCTGCAGATGTGGTTGGGATGTATCAAAGAGAAAAACATGCAGAGATTCAACAACTAGAAGCTGAATAAGTCACTTGAGGGCATGCACACTTACTGTGCATGCATGCCTGAGGTGTAATGGAACCTCCCTGAAGAAACAACATCTTATTAACATTTCTGACAAAAGAAATAAGTGTGCCCAAAGGCATGAAAAAGGCATGTTGAAGTGAGGTAGAGGCTGGTCTCTTCTTCCAAGTAACAAGCAATAGCAAAAGAAGAAGCGGCCTCAAGGTGTGCCAGAGGAGGTTTAGATTGGATATTAGGAAAAATTTCTTCACAGAAAGGATTGTCAAGCGTTGGAACAGACTTCTCAGGGAAGTTATTCACTTCCCATCCCTAGAGGCATTTAAAAGACCTGTGGTAGATAAACTCAGGGACGTGGTTTTGTGGTGAGTTTGGCAGTGTTAGGTTTACAGTTGGATTCTATGATCTTTAATGCCTTTCCCAACCTAAATGATTCTGTGATTTGAGGCTTCTAAATTCTCAGAACTATGTTCAGAAGAGTCTGAGGGGCAGGTCTAAGAAAAACCCTCCCGCTGCCAGCATAGGCTCTTCCTTCCTCCCTCCCTGTTGCACAGATACCTACACGTACCTCATTTGCACACGGCTTTACATTTCCTGCCTTCTGCACAGAACTGCAAAGAGCAAGACTGTGTTCCTCCCTGTGGCAATGATTCTTCTGGTACATGTGAATAAACCTGACTCTACAGACAAATATCAACTGCAAAGAGATGTAAACAGAAAAAGAGACTTCTTTCCTCTTAATGAATTTAGAGACTTCTTCCAACCTCAGTCAACATAACTTTCTTGGATGTAAAAGACTTTTTCAAGCTGATGAATTAATTGTGTTATTTTTCTGGAAACATGGCACTTCCTTTTCTCAATGCTGGGCTACCTGATGGGAAAGGACATCACCTACTTACCAGCCTGGCAGTAGTGTGGATGTCATGCCAGCCTCATCAAGGCAGCTTCAACTGAGCCATCACCTGTCATCTCTCCTGCGACAGGATAGTTTTCTTAAAAAGATGCACATACTGAGACTTTTCTCACAGAGAAAGTGGCCTACATTTTCAAGCTCACTGCCAAGGATCAGTGGCCCTTCATCCCCACTACCTACAGAAATGCATCCAGAACAATATTTCATCCTCATTTTCCCACAAAAGACCCTCTCAAGTATGTCAGGACCCTTACCTGAATACCTTATATTCAAAAAGGCCCAGCAATAACTTTTAAGTGCAATCCTGTCACGAGAGCTTCGAAAGGAAAGATTTGTGCACTTACTTCTGATTGGTAGTTCTCAGATACCACAGTTATGGACGAGCTTAGGCCACATAAAGCAATTAAATTTAATGCCCTCAGAAAAGTTAGATGCTATTTCTGACTGAATGACCTCAAGACTGTGTACACGTGTTCTAATCTATGACCAAGTGAAATAGGAGGTATCTGAATGTGTTCAGTAGGATTTTTTTTTTCTCAAAGCATAAAGTTTTTAGTCTCTTGGGTTGGTCATATTTGACTCCTGGCACTAGACTGTTCCTTGCATGGGGTATCAGGTATGACTACAATAAAAGAATTAAAACTCCACAGAAATCTCAAAAGGCATTAATATGTTTGCTTGGTCAACTATGGAGTCTCACAGTAAGAAGGAAGCCAAGACAAACAGGAATATATTGCTTAAATCAAGACGTGGGCAGATACTGAATTTCCTTTCTTCATTATTTCTAATCAGTTTAAGAGCATGATTCATTTGTTAAACTTCATTCTGTACAAGTGGGGAGAAAAAAGTGAATTACCCATTGAATGCACAATAGAATAATGAAAGGAAGCTGCAGGTACTTCATGCCTTTGAAAATTATTCACTCTTCAAGAAAATGCTTAGAGACATATTTATGTCCATCTCTGTTAAGGAAAACACACACATTTATGTTTGAAGATTTTCTTGGATGAAGTCCAAACATAAAATTTCAGATATGTCTGGCTGGAGGACTTTGTCCACCTCTGAATGACTGGACCAGACTGTATATAATAAGAAATAATCACACAGACTTTCAAGCAGAAGACACTGTCTGAGACTACACTTCAGTGCCCCAAATGATGAATGTTTTGCTGAGCTTCCTGTAACGCAATTACACTGCAACTCAGATAGCTATCACAAGATAAATCTAATGCTCAACAGAAAATTGAAAATATTTCTTGATTAGGTGCAGCTGACCTATAAGACAGCCTTTGAACTTTTAATTAATATCTTTAAAGGAAGGGGGGGTTTGCTCATGAAAGGGCAACTCCCTAAAATTATTTTGCAATTGATAAACAATTGTGCAGTTCAAGAATTTTCTACCTTAACTGACCTGTGGTGGAAATCCCTTGGGTAATCTACATCTGCTCTCTTACAGAAAATCTGCAAAACCAACTTACAAAAATAAATAAAAAATCTTGCAGAGAAAACAAAGAGAAAAAAAAATTGCAAGTTAGCCCAAACTCCGTATATTTTATATAACACATGTTTACAAGTGACTCTCAATGCATCAGCATTAATTTAAAGAAACAAGAATGCATTCTGTACTGTGTCAATGATTTGAGAAATGGTTTGGGCATTAATGTTAATGGGAAAAAGCAGTATTTATTGTGAAATAAACATCTGCCTCATTAGGAATGACATAGTAAACTATGTACACATGTTAAAGATTTTTTGTTAGACAGTATTATTCATGTTTTATTCATGTTTTCTACTCTGTCTTTTCTACCTGAGAACAGAAAACTCAATTTTGCTTCAATTAAAATCAGTTGCAAATTTCATTAATTTTCACCACTTATGTTAATGAAAACATGAACCATATAAGAATGTTAAGCACTAGGCAAATAAGTTTTACCTTTGAGTTAGTAAGAAATAACTATCTTATCACAGTAAGATTTATTTGCACTGTCAGCAGTTTACATTGTATAGGAATAAAATATAAATAAAATATATTTTATATAATATAAAATAAAATATATTTTCTCCATAAAAAGAAAATTAATAAAGCAACTAACCATGTGCTTTTCCTTTCCAATGAAACAATTATGAAAAGCTTAACTGCATTTTTGTGAGTATTGTTAAGTATATTAATTATGCTTATTCTCATGAATAGGGAAATCACAACTATTAATTGAATAATCATTGACATTCCATTTGATGTTTCAAATTATTTGAAATTATTGTGAAATATTAGTTCATCCAATTCAGGAAACTTAATTACACTACAATCAACAGTAAAACAGGGTGAATAGCTATTAAAAATAGAGGCAGACTTGCAGTATGGAAAGAGCATCAAGTCTGAAGAGATATCATGACCTATTTTTGATTAAGAAAATTGAACAACACAGAAACTTTAAAAGTGCCCAATGAAGAAAGGTGTCTAGATCATTAAGATATTGTTCAGTGACTACTTTAAAAATCTGCCACAAAAATGCTCTCACTTAGGAAATTAAAATCTTTGTAAATTCTTTCTTTAATTCACTAAAACTACTTCTCCTTTGAGAACACATATTTAATGCCATACAAGAAATGCAGAATAAATCTGTAATTTTGGGCAGGTTCTTTTATTATATAGGATCATGGAAAGTTTCCCGAAAGTCCACACATCATACAAGACACTCAATGAAAAAACAAGAAATGCTTCACCAAAGACTGGCAAGAAAAATAGATCTGAGATAGAAACCTCATCCTCACATATAATGTTTATTGCATGGGTTTTGTGAAAGGAGAAAAAATTACAGCAAAAAGATAATTATAAAGAAACCTCTTAACTCGTGTCTAGCTTTAAGATGAGGAACATTCTGTTTTCAAAGGCTGTATATTTATTTGAAACTCAAACAGAATTCCTAATATTATTTAAGAAATAAACTTTACAACAAATAGAAGAAAGTTTGCGTGCATGAACTTTCCCCAGTCCAGGTCTTGGTGACTCTATCTCAAATAAAGCCTTTTGCAGTGTTCCTCATAGAAAGTTGTGGATCAATTTTGATTTTTATGGAAAATTAGTCACTTGTCCTGGATCACTACTTTTGAGACAGAAAGTAAAACCAGTACAAAAAAAGAAAACTTGGCAGATCAGGCCTCAGAAAACAAATATGAAACAGTATTTTACTAAGGTAAACATAAGCATTCCTGATACTGATCTACCAAAAATTCTGAGGCAGACATTACCTCTTCAACAACAAAAAAACCCCCTAAAAACCCAAAACACCCAAACAAAACAAAAATCAAAAAACTCCANAAAAAAAAAAAACCCAAAAAAACCTGCCAACAAAAAACAAGTGAATAATAGAAGCTAGGTATTATTTGGTGCCCGTGACAGAATTCCAGGAGAGGTCTGCTGTCCATGAACAACACCAGGAAAGAGGAGGAATGAAGCATGGCTGAGCATTTAATCTTCTCTGTCAAACACAAAGCAAGAGGACAAGTTGGTATAAAAATTATTACATCTCCACTTCTCTGGTCAATACACAGTGACTGAGATAGAAAATGCCCCACATGACCATAAAGATTTAGGAATGCAGCTAAGAGAAAAGTAGATATCTGCACCTGGTTCAGAATAATCCCATGTATCCATTCAGGCTGGGAACCCAGCAAAAAGGACATTTCTGTGGGCACAGCACGTTGAGCAAGCCAACAGCATGCTTTCAATAAGCTATCAGCTTATTTCATCAGAAATAGGGCAAGCAGCAAGCAACTACATTAGAAGACTGGGACTGGAAGGCTGAAAAAGTTTGCTCAGCACAGTCTCACTTTAGGGCAGTCAGTTGTGATCCTTCCCAGCTGAACAGGGATATGGAAAAGACAGAGGAGATGCTGGAGAGAAACCAAGATACTCAGGAGCCTTGAGCTTTTGTCTTGGAGCAGTTGATGGAGCTGAGCATGTTTGGTCTGACAGAAGGGTGATCTAAAAGGTGACCTAGTACAGGCCAATGTCTACTGGAAGGTAAATCACAATGATAAAGAAGCCAAAATCTTCTTAGCAGTGACAGAACATAAATAAAGGGACTATGACCACAAATTTCCAATTGGGAGGTGGAGGGCAGCTCTTCCATTTTTCTCTTCCCATGTCAAATCCCCTCTTTTTTCAACAGGCAGGTGTTGCAGACCTGAAGGTTACTCAGCAAGGTTGTGGGATCTTCATTCAGTGAAATTTAATACCTGTCTAGACAAAGCCATCTCACACGACTGGGAAGAGTCCAAATTGGACTGGGTAACTCCTAAGAGTCCTTCAAAACAATATATAGGTAAGAAATACGCACATGTATAGAATCACAGACTGCTTCAAATGCAGCAAATAACTGCAGATTTATACTGAAGGGCATCTAAATACCCACTTTTATTCATTGTCCCTGAAAGAAAATGCCTACTAACATTTTTGTGCAATAGTTAAAGAGTTATAAATTTTTATCTCCTCAGTACCTAATAATGATTTGCTGCATATTTATGTTGTCAACACTATTGTTTTCTACTTGTAAATATCACATTATTATTTGTTTTTACAAACATAGAAATACATTGTTATCCTAATAGCACCTAATAGCCTGAAAAGATGAAAGCTGTAGAGTTACACATAGAGCACCAGTTCATTAGATGCCACAAGATGGAGAAAAGAGACAAAATCATTTCTCCTACTTTCAATAGTATGAGAAAAAGCAAGTCCTTTGGCTGTTGTACATGACTGGTTTTCTAATCAGAGTATGGAACACCCATTATTATACCAAGGGCATGGTGAGATGCAGCTCTGTTAGCTCACATGCAAAGACCTGCTGTTCAATAGCCACCCTGATCATTACTGAGCTATATCCTTTCTGGTAGGTCTGGAAGGCTAAAATAGCTAGTTAAATCTTTGATGGCATCATTACATTTTTCCAAGAAATAATTTTTCACTCTTTTTCCATCAGTAACACAAAAGACAAGAATAATACCACACAGGCTCTTGCAATTCAACTAACGCTTATCTTATCTGTATCTTATCTTCTGCAGTGGCCAATGGGGGGTGCACATGAAAACCCATCAATACAGGCCCTGCAAAAGTGCTACTGCCTTATGCACACTTCCAGATGTGTGACTCGGAATTCAGAAGCTTCCAGAGAAAAAGTTGGTAGCTTTGTAAAGAGAAGGACATCCCCACAACAAACATCGAATACTTCTGCATGGAATGTATTACAAAGAAGTCAGTAAGAAACAGAAACTTTATTATTCCTGAAATAAATCCAACATGTTAAATTAGGAAACTTACACAACTAATTATATCCTACCCCTATAAACAGTATCAAAGAGCAGTATTTTTTTTCTGAACAACTCATGCCATCTCATTTTCAGAATGTCAGTTAAGAACAAAAATAATACAAAGTCCTTATGATAACTGAAGATGAAACCCAGAGTTAAATTTGCAACAAATATGGAGCTCCCCTTTGATCATTCTAAGGCAAGTGCTGCACATTTTTATCACACCAAACAAATGATAATAAACTGCAACAGCAGTAACAGAAAGAAATTCTGTAACATCCCAGGACAATGCTTTTGAAAAGTTACAATATCACAGCCTTTTAACACGTGTAGGCACACGTGTTAAATATGCACATGGCTCCATGTGTAGGTGATGTGGTGTGGCATAAATATTTTACTAGCAGGAGTTTAGGTTACTGACTCATTACACACAAATGGTATGAATGTTCCTTTCTAAGTGTTCATATTTTGGTGTCCCTGAATGATTAAGAACAGAAAACTATGCTATCTGAAAAGAAGGTTTTCAAAAACTTGCAGGAAAGATCTTAAATTTTAATAGGACTTTCCATGTAAGGAACTACTGAGGTACACAAAGAAGGATTCAAGAAATATGTCATTTATGGTTCTGCTCCCCAGCACAACTTTACTGAAATCAAAGGCCTTTGCTCAAGAGAAACTTTTTCCCCTAGTTGCAGAAGTTTGCAGAATAGCTGTCTTTTCTAGAATCTGGCAGGTTTGTATTTACAAATAGTCTAACCAGTTGACTTCTGAATGTAGGTCACAACACTCATTCCTTAGGTGGCTGACCTATCTTTATCTTATTTGAAAGGGTAAGAAGAAAAAAGAGCTTACTGGGCATACCTCTCAGCTCTAAAGTGTTTTTCCCTATGGGAATGATACATGAAAATACCACTGCAGGAATGATTTCCTATTTATAACAAATCATCAACTCCATAGTTCTTATTTAAAAAACAAAACACGCAAATCTAAACTGCTAGATCAAAGCCTTTAAACCAAAACTCTGTAACCACCCTTGCGTTACTTCAACCTGCGTATCAGAGTGAGGTTTCAGGAGACCAATGATCTACTCAAAAGGTCTCACCCCAGATAGCCCATTCCTGTAACAGAAATAGTACAGAGCTATAACAGGCTCCACTGCAGTCAAGAATAGCTTAGCAGTGGTAGAAGCAGACATCTCCTCCATGTACTTTGTCATGTCTTTGCAACTCCAAGCTACTTGTCTCAAAACTTCTTTTCTCAGATAGCTATATTTTTTTAAATTGTGTTTTGGTTTTTAATTCTGTAAGAAAGTCTGTTTCCCAAGATGCAATTATATTTGATCAGGTGGCTGGGAAAAAATTAGCCTGGAACACCATAAATCTTATTCTATTACCTGACTGTGATTAAATCAGAATTATAAAAATACATTAAAATAATTTGTAGACTGGCAATAGGGAAGGTTGTCAAACTGAGATCCAGTGGAATTTCAAATGCACCTTCAACACTGTATCAGTTTCAGATACTTTAAGGCAATATTATTACTAGGTGTCTTATACTACAGTAATGTTTCAAGCTTTTTCACACAGATCTGTTCAGATAAAAGATGTAATGTTGGCATTACATTTGCCAAAATTGCCATTTGCAATTAAAAATTAAAACTGGCAGTCTTTCTATGCAGGCAATTATCTAAACGCAGCTGGCAATCTTCCTTGTTTACAGTGCTGCTGTGTCATGACTCCACTCCGCTTGGAAATTTACTACCTTTNNNAGGTTTCAACTTGTCAGCTGTATTTTCAACATGAACTTTTCTGGTTTTAAAGATTTTTGTCATGAACTCAAACAAAAAGGTCCAAAACTTCAATTTTCAGATTTGGTATGGCAACTTCAGGCACCGCAGTAAAATGATTCCTAGTACATATTTTGGTGTTTGTTGCAACACTAATTTGCATCCATCTAGGCCACAGGAAAACACCTGTAAGAACGCAGACAGCAAAATGTACCAAATAAATGCCCTCCAATAAGTAAATTTTGGGTGTAAAATTTGATTTTCAGAGTAAAACAGAAATAATGGGAAGATCGTCAAAGTGGACAAAAATCTTGGGTAATATATAACATCAAGTAAATTTCTACTACTTGTCATCTACTAAATGAAACTATCAACAAGGCATCTTATTAATCAGACTGCCATGTTTTTGGCACCTTTTTACTTACAAGAGCTGTTATTAAAATAAGGTTTGAAGATTCCCCTACTGCTAGGAGAGGAGCACTCTCTATGCTGTCAAGCAGCTTTTAGGGAACAATTGCTTTTTTAGCCAAGATGCTGCAGCCTCTAGCTTGATTTCCATGACTATCATGGAACAAATACAGTGACTTACAGCATATCAGTTAAATATTCTGATTCGCTTATGATGTATTTCCTGTAGTCAGACAATAATACCTTGTATTATATCCCAAATACTGTAATTGATCACGTTTTCGCCCATAAATATGATCCATTGTCACGACTCCTTGTCAGACTGCATTGCATGTTTTGCTCAGCCATCCAAAAGGATTTTGAGTAGAGCTTTTCCCCCGAATATTACCAAAACCCACGAAACAAGAGGATTGCTAATGAACTGAGGAATAGGGCTGACCCCAAGGATACTGCAAGCAGTGACAGCCACGGGTCCCTTCGCACAGGTGTCCCGGGCAAGCCTCTCGAAGTTAAAGCAGCCTAAGTTTCGCAGCGCGGTAACAGTACCGCTCTCCACTGAGCGATGAAGACGGAAATGTATTTCCGTCAGGGGCTTTTTCAGCATGAGGGCGACAGGAACCGTCGCTTGCTAAGATCAAAGCTCAGCAGCGGCAGGCACCGGCGGAGAAGCCCCCAGCGCGGCGGCCGCTCGCTGCGCCCTGCCTCGGGCGGCCCCCGGCGCTGCCAGCGGCAGGTGGCCGCACCTGGGGCGCAGCATCCCGCGGCGAGCACCCGCGTGGGAAGGCGCTGTCACCCACACTCCCTGCGAGGCGGGGACCAGGCGCGCCCGGAAAACACGCTGGAGGCAGAACCGAGCGCTGCGGCTCCGCGGCGGTAACTTTTCAAACAGCGCAGGGCTCGGTGTCCGCTCAGCAGGACAGGTGCCGCGGGTACCGCTGGCGTACCCACTGCCCCCCGCCGTCGCGGGCAGGACCCGGCAGCACCCCCCGTTCCGTCTAACCTCGAGGCCGGCGTGTGGCACCAGCGGCAGCGCCGCGCAGCCTCCCCCCGCGCAAGCCGGCTGCCTCGGGCGCTCGAGAGACCAGCGAGCGTGCGCTCCCCGCCGGTTCTCTCTGCAGGGTGAACTGAGCTTTGCCCCCATCACCTCCCACCTGGACCGCGCGGGATTTCCCGCCGCCCCCGGAGAGCCGCGCCGCAGGTGGCAGCGGCTCCCGCGCTCCGCCGACTCCTCCCGGGCACTTTCGGCGCGACTCGCGGTGTACTTGTCCTCCCCGTGTCTCGGGGACCGGAGGGGCAGGCGGGGAGGTACGCGCCGCGCCGTGCGATGGGGCTCAGATCAGGACAGGCGCGGGCGGTAGCCCATGGAACGGACGGGAGGGGTCGGGACTGGACAGGACGGGACGGGAGAAGGGACCGGGTCTGTACTCACACGAAGGCGTGATAGACGAAGGCCCATCCGCGGGGCCGCTCCAGCACGTTGTACAGGTAGTTCTGCAGGCGGCGGTACTTGGCGTTCCTGCGGCAGCTCGGTCCGCTGCTGTACGACAGCGGCTTCCCCAGCAGGCTCATGCGGGCGCCGTGCTTCCCGCGGCGGCCCTCCCGCAGCCCGGCGGGGGCGGCC